>PVKP010011509.1:17473-61272 GCA_004027715.1 Plecturocebus donacophilus | reverse complement strand
ATCTTTTTATTTTGCTTTGTTTTTAAGTGTAAAGCAGAATCAGTTCTTGTGAAAGACAAGAACATTTTGGTTTTTAAGATCCAGGCTTTTTCTATAAAAGAGTGTTTTACGAGGGGCAGACTATTGTTCTTTAAATTAGTCGAATATGCAGAGCCTGAGCCCTGAATACAGAGTCCATCCAGGAGCAACAGAGTTAGGATAAATTTTTCACAGTCAGGGAAACTCAATTCAAAACTGTTCTCCTGGACTCTGAAGGAAGTAAATCTGCAGAAATTAGGGAAGAACCAATACAGTCAAAGTGCAGGTGGAATCCTTCTCCCCATCACCCTCCTCCCCATCACCCTCCTCTGCAGCCTGAAGCAGGAGGGAAGAAGTGGCCAGACCTCCATTAAGGACCCCCAAAAAGGGGCCGGCCCTGCCCGTCCAGCAGCCAGGCCATCAAGAGATGCCCCCGCCAGTGCTGTCCACAGCTGGGGGCTGCAGGGAGCCTGTGTCTGGGGAGGGAGCACAGAAAGTGTGTGTGCCTTCAGAGGGGAGTCCACAATGCTGAGAGCAGGCAGGCCAGCTTGCTCCCCTGTGACGAGGTATGTGTGTCCTGGGAGACACAGCCAGTGTCAGCTGGAGGACACTGGAGATGACCTAAGAGGAGGCAGGTGACCATCGATGCAGGGAGCCACATCAGGGAAGCTGCCAGGATGGGCCCCAAGCACGCTTCGCACCCCAGGGACAGAAGCAGATGCAGCTTTGAGGAGGAGGAAGAGCCTGGGGTTTGACTGAGAAATCACTGAATTTGATGAAATTCACCTATAAAATTAAAATTAGGCAATTTTTTGTCAAGCACAAATGGAAATCAGAAAACACAAAGTTGGTTAATGAAAAATGTGGAAAGTTCTGTGGTCAAGGGTGGGCTTTTTGCAAGTCTGCCATTCTATGCAGTAGACGCTTCCAATGGTCCCCCAGACACAGGTTCTAAGGACGTATAAAAGAGCCAGATTTCAACAGCATTTCAGAAACCTGAGCATGCCTCTCAGCAGCTCCGGAAGCAAATGAAGCAAAAGCTAGCTTTAAAGGAAATCACATTTTCCAAACAGGTGTTGGAAAAATAAAGTACTTCCATTTCAAACAAAGTAATAAAGTCAATAGGAGCTATCACTGTGGATGGGAAAGTGTGTCCTGCTGTGTTTTTCAAACTCTGGGCTGTGACCCACGGTAGGTGCTGGAAGCAACTCACTGGCCTTTGCCAACATTTTAATAACAAGAGTGAAGCAGAAGAGAAAATACCAGACTGCACTGCAGGTGGTAAAGCTGAGCATTCCTGTGTAATATTGTGTGTGTACAATTTCTAATAGTGGTTTGTAATCTAGGATCTGAAGCCACTGAAATAACATGCCAACTTTGAAATAAATTATTAGTCCATTTATGTTACTTTAACCATAGAATTCTACTCATTGTAATTTTTTATTATCTCGGTATTCCAATTGTCTATTGTTGTATACCAAACTACTCCAAACTCAGTGGCTTAAAAGAACCACTGTTGGCCATTTGTGGTGGCTCATGCCTGTAATCCCAGCATGTTGGGAGGTGAAGTTTGGCAGATCACCTGAGGTCGAGAGTTTGAGACCAACCTGGCCAACATGGTGAAACCCTGTTTCTACTAAAAAAAATACAAAAATTAGCCAGGAATGATGGTGGGCACCTGTAATCTCAGCTACTTGGGAGGCTGAGGCAGGAGAACTGCTTGAACCTGGGAGGCGGAGTTTCCAATAAGGTGAGATTGTGCCACTGCACTCCAGCCTGGGTGACAGAATGAGACTCTGTCAAAAAAACAAACAAAAAAACCACAGTTTCCTATTCCAAAACACTGTTTCATATCCCATGATTTGGTGAGTCAGGAATTGTGCAGGGCTCAGCTGGGTGGTTCTTCTGTTATCAGGGGAATGGACAGAGGCTTACCAGTGATGCTCATGGGGCAGATGGCTGCTGTGGGGGACTCAGGATGGCACGCCTCACATGCCTGGTTTGTGGGGTGGCTGGAAGCCTGAGCTCAGCTGGGACTTTTGACCTGAGCATCTACCTGTGACCCTCTGGTACAGTGGACTTGGGGTAGTTGTATTTCTGATGGGACAGCTCAGGTCTGCAGTGGGTTTTGGAAGTTAGAGCCTGGGTTGCCTTTTATGACCTGGCCTCAGAAGTCACATAGTGTCACTCCTGCTCCACTCTGTTGGTTGAAAGAGGGTCCAAGGGTGAGGATATGTGGGTGCTGCCTCTCTAGGGAGGCAGGCCAAAGAATTTGCAGCCATGCAGATAAAGCATCCACACCTGGCCAGACATTGTAGGGCTTTCCAGAATGGCCAAAGTCTCCTCATAGGATGGGATGTTCTAATGACAGCACCTGCACTGACGAGCTGTGATTCAGAGCTAGCCACCAAAATTTGCTGGACTTAGCAGATTACATCATGTATTTATGAACAGATAAACTCAGAACCTACTCCTGATGAGTTTGGTAGCCTCCGTGGAGCCTCAGTCACATATCTCACCAAACTAGTGGAAGTCTGCAGAGGAAGCAGGATGTATAGCAACATCCTGAGACTGCATCTCATGTCCCAGCAAGTGCTCAAAGTCACAGGGTCTGAATCTGGGCTTCAGAAACCCAGGGGCCCCTGGCATTCTGTGTACCATGTGTTGTGCCATGTGGTATGCCATGTGGTGTGCAGTGTGGTGTGCCATGTGGTGTGCCATGTAGTGTGCCATTTGGTGTGCCATGTGGTGTCCCATGGGTGTACTATGTGGTGTGTCATGGGTGTGCCATGGATGTGCCATGTGGTGTGCCATGAGTGTGCCATGAGTGTGCCATAGGTGTGCTATGTGATGTGTCATGTGGTGTGCTGTGGGTGTGCCATGTGTTGTGCCGTGTGGTGTGCCATGGGTGTGCCATGTGATGTGCTGTGTGGTGTGCCATGGGTGTGCCATATGATGTACTGTATGGTGTGCCATGGGTGTGTGCTGTGTGGTGTGCCATGTGGTGTGCCATGGGTGTGAGCTGTGTGGTGTGCCGTATGTTGAGCCATGGGTGTGTACTTGTTACTATTTCCTAAAGCAATAAACAATCCGCAAAGGATTAGAAGCTATTGTCTGTGTAGTTGTTTCGCAATTTCCTGGGTCTTAACCATAAAATAATTAGGTAATCTGGAATGCTGGCAGGTTTTCTTTTCTTTTCCTTTTTTTGGGCAAACTACTACTCCAAAAATATATTTTAGTTAGAAGCTATACTTGTAAAAAAGATGGTGAAAACCAAAAAGGCGCTGGTGAATAAATTCCATTTTGTTTGTTTTACATTTTTAAAACCATAGAGGGCAGGAGTTTCAAGCTGATTTCAGAACCTCCTTGAATATGTTCACCGAATGTGAGAATGTTTTCCTAAGCATCATCTATTTCACAGTGACTTTCAAAAACAGGGTTTGTTGTGTCATTTATAATATGATTCTGCAGTGTTTTACAGAGTTTTGCAGATTTAACAATAGGGTCATTTAAAACCATCTTTCTTATTCTCAATTCTCACTATATTCTTTTTTGGCTGGGAATTAGAAAAGTTGTTGGAAAGGTTTTAACTCATCTCTTCAGATTTATAGATCCATAAATAGAGGAAAGATAGATGGATAGATAGATGAATAGATAGATAATAGATGATTACAGATAAATAGATGATCGATGGATTTAAAGTAAGTAGAGCTGAGACGCTGCACAGAATTCTTGATGTGAAGGGGCTGGGGCTTGTGCTCTTTGGTGAAACAATGGTAGAATAAGTGTATTGACGATCCTATATTCAACGCGTATGCTGTGCCAGCTCTGTGTCCTGTCTGAGACACTCTACACCACACTATGAGGGGACACAGTTGTCCTCCTCATGTCACAGGGAAAGGGGCAGTGACCCAGAGGTTCAGAGGCCCCCCTACTTGTCTCGGCTGGTCGGCTGGCCCTGGGCAGGTGGGCAGCAGAGCTGGCCCCTGAGCAGGGGCTCACAGAGTGGAGCCAGCATCCGTCAGAGGAGATGTCTGGGTCTCTCTGGGAAGGAGGGGTGCTTTATTTCCTTTTCTTTCTTTTGTTTCCGTTCTCTAAATCAGGGTTCCATGACCTGGGCACTCTCTGCCTCTGGGACGGGACAGTTCTCTGTTGGTGGGGCCAGTCCTAGATACTGTATCTTATGATTCCAGTGGCCTCCCTGGCTTCTCCTCAGCTGCAGCAGCAGCCACGCCAGCCGTGACATCCCAAAACATCCCCAGACATGGGTCAATATTCCCTGCGGGAGCAAAATCACCCCCCACCCAAGTGGAGAACCATGGCTCTAAATGAACCAAACTGCCCGTTACTACGTCTGTAATTAAAATTATGTATTTTAACATAGAATCTTCATAAATGTGGGAAATCAAATAGAAATTTCTCTTCTAAACTATCCTTTTAAAAACTTCTTCTTCGGAAGCAAACACGTCCCCTACAACAGATGTCCACCCTGAGGAAACCTGACCATGGAGTCACGATCAGGTCGTCTTCAGCTGTGTCCTGGCCGAGTCCCGGGAGCAGGTCCTCGAGGGTGGCTGCAGTGCGTGTGGCCCCTTCCGTCCACCCCCCAGGACACTGTGTCCCGCCGTGTGGACGGAGGAGAGCACTCCACAGCAGCACTTTGCCGGCTGTCACAGGTACAAACTACCTGGATATTCAGATGCCAGAGCATCTAACAGGGCACCATCAATCTTTTATGGTAAGAGAATACATAAATTATAAACAAATATGTCCTTTGGTCTCGTAGAACAGCATAATGATCAAAGAGACACAATAGCAATGCATTTGCTTCTGCAGCCGGCGCATCCCCCCAGCGCTGGGCCGTGCTGACGGACAGCCCGCGAGCTGCCAGCTTTTGTTCCATCTGTCGGAGTGCACTTGCCTCCTGTTGTTTTAAGTCATCAATACGGGGGCTGAAATCACCTACTGCTACCTCCGCGAGCTCCTATTTTGTCCACTCATGAATTATGGATCGCTGCACAACATCAAGTGTCCAATTTCGATTGCATTTGCTAATCATTGATCAATAATTCAGGAGCCTCCCTCCTTCAGGGCCCCTGGCTTCCTGCGGCACGCGGCACCGGGTCCCTCATCACAAAGAGCAGCCGCAGAAACAACGTGTTCGGACTCGCTTCTTCTCCTTTCCCTCCTTCTTTTCCGTGAGGGTGACTCGGTACTTCTGCTGGGCGCCGCGCTCTGCTGGGAGCTGCAATGGCAGCCGGACGCAGCCCTGTTTCTCGGTTTGCGCAGACAGGACACTTAGCAAAGCGGTGTCTTTCTGCTCTGTCCTGCGGCGGGGTGTTCTCGTGTTTGTCAGTGAACCGAGTCCTGGGGGGCGGCGGGAGGCGGCGTCCGGTCCCTGCCTCTGGCGGGGTCCCAGCTCTGGGCGGGCAGCGGGGGCAGCTGAGACTCACAGGCTCACGGCAGGTGCAGGGGAGAGGCGCTGCGCTCCAGACAGCGCGGCAGGACGGCCCTGCGACTGGGGGCTGTTCAGGGGCTGGCTCTGGGGGCTGTGCTGTGTTTTCAGGTCTGTTTTCCGTTTCAGTCCAGTTCTCCGTGTGTGCGTTTCTGCGCTTTCAGCGAGATGGTGAAGTTAACAACCGGGACGCTTTCAGAAACCCTTCGGCAGCGTCACTGGAAAGTGTCACCTTCGTCTAACCTCCTGGAGGACAGCGAGGTGGGACCTTCTCCTACGGAACCTGCAGCTCCCAGGATGCCTCTTCCTGATGGAGAAAGAGAGGGACAGAAAGCAGAGTGCGGGCGACAAGCGATCGGGTTTCCAGGGGCCATTCAGCAATGAATTTCTGGGAAACCTTTTCCACAAAGGGCGGCCACAGAGGGCCCTGGAGGCTGCCTGCGCCCTGGGCACAGCCACCCGCCCCCTCTGCAGGAGCAAAAGGGCATGAAGGGGCCTTTGTCATCCCGCAGAGCCGCAGGCCGCCTCCGCCTCCTCTGCAGCCAGCTGAGGGAAGCCGCCCTGCAGCCCGGCCTTCTGTAGAAGCCGCTGGCCTCACCCATTGTCACCACCCAGCAGGGGGCTGCGGCCACAGGACGCTCTCAATAACTGAAAAATCGTGAAAAAAGAAACAGCAGGAAGGCCAGAGGGGAGGGCGCAAGGGAAAGGTTTAGGACAGTCCTGTGGCAAGAAGCCGTCGGGGGTGATGGAGGGAAACAAAACAGTTTTTAAAGTGGAAAGAGAGAAAGAGGAAACAGGAAATGCTTTTAAAAATTAAGTGAAAGTGAAGACAGCTGGAATAAGGTTGGAAGCAAAGAAGGAAGACGAGAGCAGGAAGCAGAGCCCACACTCCTCGTGGCCGGCCTCTCACCTGCGTCTCCTCGCCCTCTCACCTCCGCCTGACCCCGCCCGGGCGCAGCGCCCACCCCACTGGGTCCCCCGGGAGACCACGGTCTGTTGACTAGTGCGTGGATGTAGCTGCTTTGGAGTTGAAAATAGAGAGTAAAACACAATATCATGTCACTTGGCATTGCCCAAATGACCAGTGTAAGTTCCGCTCCTGCCCAGTCTACCCCACTCTAATTAGAGCAGCTCCGGGTCCCAAACTGCCCGGCCCACTCCATGCAAGCGATGGAGCCGGTGCTGGCAGGTGCGCGGTAACATTCCTGAGGCCAAAGCCACCCCCTGGCTCGCCCACCCCTGGAGAACACGCGTCTGACTGGAGCTGGTCGACCACGCTCCTCCAAGGGGTCCTCAGCACAGCCCAGTCCCGTGGGTAATGCTGAGGAGTTTCCTCTGGAAAGTGACATTTCAGTCCATATGTTCAGCTCCCAACGCGCCACCTGTCCACGCTAGTCGACCAGCAGTTGTGGTGTCCCCTGGTTTGATGAGAGGAAGGGACTGACTTGGCACCACGGCACCCTGAGACACTCACTCAGGGCGTTCCCCCCTCACTTCCCATGGCCTGCCAGCAGGAAAGGACCGTCTCCAAGGTCCCCCTGGTACTCGTGTTTGGACTCTGTTCCTGGAACTGGCTCAAGCCTCTCAGAAGGAACGGCTCAGAAATACACACACACATCTGCTGGGGCCACCCCCCAGCAGCAGAAGCTCAGGGCCCTTCACCCTGAACTCAGTGTCTATGCCCAGGGAACTAATCTGCTAACAATGGTGGGGACGGCTCTTCTTAACCTAGAGAAACTCAAAGTCCCTTCTGCTGTCAGACTGGGAGCCTCTCTACATCAAACAAGAAGCAACCCCAGTAAACACTGCCACCACGTTGCCGCCGGTTCACCCTGCCAGAGTCCTCCAAGACACTCAGGAGTTATGTCTATAAGTCCTATAAATCATGTGCATTGTCAACACTTTTATTTTCCCCAAATCATCCATCCATTCTTCCATTCATCTATCGATCTATCATCTATCTATCCATCAGTTTATCCATTTATCCATCAGTTTATCCATTTATCCATCCATCCAACCATGTATCCACCCATTCATCCATCCATGTGCCCATTTGTCTATCTACCTACCTATTCATTTATTCATCCATCCATTCGTCAGTCCATACATTCTCCCATCTGTCTATCTATCTATCAATCTATCTGTCTGTCTGTCTATTTATTCATTTATCCATCTATCCATCTCTCTATCCTCACATTCATCTGTCTGTCTGCCTGCCTGTGTATCTATCTATCCATCCATCCATCCTTCTATTCATTCATGCATCCATCCATCCATTTATCCATATGCCAATTCATCTATCTATCATCCATCCATCCATCTATTCATCTATCATGTGTCTATTAATTCATCCTACTATCCATTTATCCATCCATCCATCCATCCACCCATTCATCTCTCTATCCACCTATCTTTTTATCTATCTATCCATCTATCCATCCATCCAGTTATCTATCTATCTATCATAGATATTTCTCATTACCAAATGCGTTTTTTCTTTCAATACGTAAATAATTCACAGTTTTCCAATAAACTAACTGTGAGGGCACTGCTGTTACCCTGTGTCTTTTAAGTTCTCACTTCTTTTTTAGTGATGGGTTCAGATTGTCCCAGCCCACTCTGTGTCCTTTTTGAGGAGCGTGTGTGGGCTCTGCTGTGCGTGTCCGTGTGGTGTGTGAGTGTGTGCATGCTCGCGTGTGCGGGCTCTACTGTGCATCTCTGTGTGGTGTGTGCCTGTGTGTATGCTTGCATGTGTGGGCTCTGCTGTGCGTGTCTGTGTGGTGTGTGTCTTTGTGCCTGTGTGTGCAGGCTCTGCTGTGTGTGTCTGTGTGGTGTGCGCCTGTGTGCATGCTTGTGTGTGTATGCTCTGCTGTGCGTGTGTAGTGTGTGTCTTTGTGCATGTGTGTGCGGGCTCTGCTGTGCGTGTCTGTGTGGTGGGTGAGTGTGTGCATGCTTGCGTGTGCAGGCTCTGCTGTGGGTGTCTGTGTCTTTGTGCATGTGTGTGCTGGCTCTGCTGTGCGTGTCCATGTGGTGTGGGCCTTTGTGCATGTGTGTGCAGGCTCTGCTGTGTGTGTCTGTGTGGTGTGGGCCTTTGTGCATGTGTGTGCAGGCTCTGCTATGTGTGTCTGTGTGGTATGTGTCTTTGTGCATGTGTGTGCAGGCTCTGCTGTGTGTGTCTGTGTGGTGTGTGTCTTTGTGCATGTGTGTGCGGGCTCTGCTGTGCGTGTCTGTGTGGTGGAGTGGCACCTTCTGTTGGGACAAGAGCAAACGTGCCCACAGCCTCCAAGCCCTGGACATGCCCCACTTCCAGCCAAAGGCATCCAAGATGTTTTCCTACAGTCTGCGTCAGCTTGGCCTGTGGGGCACCAGGACCAGGAAAGCGTGGTGGCTGGGGTCTGCGGAGGCCTGAGGAAGGTTTTTGTAAGCTCATAGTGTGGAACTGAATGGCTTTTTTCAGGCCAATTTAAAATGATGGGTTTCAGCTCTCTCTGGCCCAAACCCTCCCTGTTCCATCATGGACTTTATGACAACAAGAAAGAAGTGTGGGCCCCTGCAAATCAGCCTTGCAGATGTTTTCTCAGAGAAGTAAGGCATAATTATAGGGTAGCTTCCATCTCACTTTCTCTTTAAACATCAGCACAAGTAATACTGGAAGAGAGGAAGCGGTTGTTTCCATTATCCCCCATACTCACTCTGGGTTCTGAAATGTCTGCACATGAACAGAATTATAACACATCATCCACTGCCCTCCAAGAAGGCTCAGGGCTGAGTGGTACTCACAGGCTCTGGGCTGACCTTAGTGGGGACCAGAAGCAATCTTGGGGTGCTCTCAGTCTGGCTGGGGAAAGAGCCACTGAACAAAGACCAGCAACCCCACCAAGGGAGTTGGGGCCCAGCTACAGGGCGAGACGCCGCAGGGGACACAGGGTGAGGAGCACCGCTGTGCCAGGGCTGGCCCAGAGGCTGTGGAGGTGGCCTTGTAGGAGGGGTGAGGATGGCCCGTATGGCTCCCTCCAGGACAGGGAGCTGAGGCATCCAGAGGCCTGCCCTCCCCATGAACAGGGAGCTCCTGGGAGCCCAGTATGCCTGCCACTCTCCCTTCACCCCACCAGCCTCAGTAGCAGTTCCGGGGACAACTCACACAGCTGAGCAGCATGCTACTGTCTGTGAAGAAATGTGAAGCTTCTCCAAAGAGCCCCTTCCATGTGCTTCAAATACTTGATACATTGAAATTCCTGGGCTTGGGATTAACTGTAGATCCTGGGAGGAGGCAAGTCAAGTTCAGATTCTTTAGAGTTACACATCCTGTCTTCACACACTCATGTTTTATGTCAAGGGGCAAGGGCTGCGAGTGCACTTTCTAGTGTGTAAAGTGCACAGTGATTGATGGCGCTGCCCAGGCGATTCCTCTCTGCCCTGCCCCTGGGTACCCGCCTCAGTCATGCCACAGTCCAGACCTGCACCGCCCTATGTCGTAGCCACACAGGCTGCTGGATGTTCCAAAGGTGGCCGGCATGATGGAGGACCTGAGCCTGAAATGTCAATCTTAATTAACTTATGTCGAGATTTTATGTCTGAAGCTGAGTCAACTGTTTTCCCATTAAACACAATTTGATTTCTTTTTTTCTTTTTTGCTAAGACTTAAGCTATTAAAAATGTGGCACCTGTGCGATGCGGTGTCAATGTTACATGGTCACAGATTTTAAAGACTTTGTCCAATTGAAAATGCAAAATATCTTAATAATTATTTATGTTAATTATACATGGAAGTCATATTTTGCCTATACTGAGAGGTTTTCTTTTTAAATTTCATCTGCTTCTTTTTATTACACAAAAATAGCTCCTGGACAACTGTCAATCACCTCGGTGGCTCCACTTTATTTCCACGGGAGGGCCCAGATCTGGAGGGGAGGAATTAGGTCTGAGGATAAACACACATAAACAAGAGATGATGTCAGCGGGACAGGACCAGAGCTCCTCCTCCTCCGAGTGTCTCCTGGAGCCCAGGGCCTTCTCATGCCTGTTCTGTTTTCCTTCCGAGGTGGCCAGTTACGAACTGGCAGAGGGAGAAGACTCCTGGAGGCAGCTTGTGCATGTTTGGGGAAAGAGTGCTCTCTCTTCCATTCGGCCTCCTTTGTTCTCCCTCCCAGTGGTGAAGGAGCCATGCAGCCCTCTCCCTACCTCGGAGCTACACAGAAGGAGGCCCAAGCCGCAAGACGTGCAAGGAAACCCCGTGATGTGAGTTCTTGTTTCAGTCCTGGGGGCCAAACATGCACACCTGGATTTTCCAAGAGGACTTGAAGTGGGCTGTGGAATTAACTTACCCTAAATACTTTTAATATTTAATGACGTACTAAGAGGATTAAACTGAACAGTTGTGGAAATTGATATATGTAGTGTATCAGAAAATCTAACAACAGATTTAAAGCTCATTCAAAGTTTGCTGATCATGTCAGGTGCCTGGCCTTTGGAAGGTTCTAAAGAGAAGCTGTTAAATACAGGATATTACTTGTTCATTATTCTACCGTAAAATAAGAATTGGAAAGAAGAGTTCCTGCATATCCACATGCTCCTGGACAATGACTTGCTTTTATAAATATTTTTGAATAGCCGTAGTCAGCGATCTCTGGGTGTCTCTGAAGACCTCACCAGGTTCCATCCCAGGGGCAAAGAGCCTGAAGTCTGTCCTGCATTTGTCCGAACAGCTCCAGTGTCCGGGCACACACATCAAAAGGTTGATCAAAGGACGGGGACATTTAGTAGGCCCAGTTAGTCCATTTATAGTTCTCGGTTTTGTTGGGGTTTTTTGTTTGTTTGTTTGTTTGGAGACAAGATCTTGCTGTATCCCCCGGGCTGGAGTGCAATGGCCCACAACCTCCTGGGCTCCAGCAATCCTCCTACCTCAGCCTCCAGAGTAGGAGTGACTGTGACTGCAGGTGCATGCCACTGCCCCATGCTAATTTATTTTGTAAAATTTTGTAGAGATGGGGTCTTACTATGTTGCAAAGTCTGATCTCAAATGATCCTGCTGCCTCAGCCTCCCAAAGTGCTGGGATTATAGGCACGAGCCAACGTGGTTGTTAATGACATTTACTGAGATATAATTCAAATATAACATCCCCCCTTTTGAAGTGTACAATCAAGTGATCAAGTGTTTACAGTCTATTGACAGGGTTGTACAACCATCCCTATTACCTACTCGTAGGACATTTTTCTGTCACCCCCAAAGAAGCTCTGCAGCCTGACCTCCCTGCCTTTCTGCCTCTGGCAGGCACTCCTCTACTTTCTAACTCTGGTCCCTCTTTCTTTTATAAGGGCACTAATCCTATCACGAGGGGCCCCACCCAGGTGAGCTCATCTCTCTCTAATCACCTCTTAAAGGCCTCCCTTCCTCACACCATCACATTAAGGGTTAAGGCTTCAACATGTGGATGGGGGAGGCACAAACATTCAGTTCATAACAGGCAGATTCAAATAACTATGATAAAATGGAGTTGAAACGGACACAATCTCTCTGTCAATCCACAGGCTGTGCTTTTAGTAAATATCAAGTTGTAAAGATTGCTCTGATTCAGCCAGAGGATTATATAGTCAGGGTCTGGGGCAATATTTAAGCCAAGGAGAGAAAGGAAAACTTAATAGTTTTGGTGACAACCGTGCTGTGAATAAAGGCAGCATTCGTGGAGGATGGCCATGTGATGAGGAGGAAAGTGGGCAGAATACAAAAAAGAAAGTGGGGCCTGTCTCCCAACACAAGACCCACGTGAAGCTCAGGGTTCCAAAGGCCGCTTGCAGACATGTCTTAGAGGCCACATGCAGCACAGGTGGTTTTAGAATGTGCTTGGCTGCACTTCTGCTGCTGGGACTGGCCAAGTCAATTGCTCTAACAACAACAGTCATGACAGCAGATAATAATACACCTGTAGTGTGTGAGCCCAGCATGGAGCTGCTTCAGCAATGGCCCATACTGATGGTGTGAATACAACATTTAAAAATACACCAGCATGATGTACACCAGCATACAACTCAAGAATGTTCATCAAAAAAAGGAGGGAGGCCATCACTGCCTACCAGGTGTTGCCCACCCATCACTTTATGTCCACCATAAAGTGAAGCTGGCTGATCACAGGGACTGTTGGTGAGGAAGATGGAAACGCTTCTGCTTTGCTGGTGGGAATGCAAAATGGTGCAGCCACCTTGAAAAAGAGTCTGGCAGTATGTTATGAAAGTAAACATCACTAGCACCCTGCAATTCCGCTCCTAGGATCTACCCAAGAGAAATGAAGGCACACACCTACACAGACACTCGTATGTGAATGCTCCTACCTGCAGGATCTGCAGTGGCCCCACCTGGGAGGGACCCAGTGTCCATGTGCTGTGGATGAAGGAACATGTCGTGCTGTGTCCACTACGTGCAGTGTCTCTCACAGGAGACGGGGTGAGCCGCACGACACACAACGGCAAGCATAAATTTCAGAAGTGTGTTGTAAGTGGAAAACACCAGGCAGAAAAGACTCATACTAAATAATTTTATCTTATAAAAATCTAGAGGCTGGGCTCAGTGGCTCATACCTGTAATCCCACACCTGTAATCCCACCTGGGAGGGTGAGGGGATCGGATCACCTGAGATCAGGAGTTCAAGACAGCCTAACATGATAAAATGCCATCTCTACTAAAAATACACAAACACACACACACACACACACACACAAAATTAGCTGGGCATAGTGACGGGTGTCTGTAATCCCAGCTACTCAGGAGGCTGAGGCAGGAGAATCACTTGAACCAGGGAGGTGAAGTTTGCAGTGAGCCAGGATCCTCACATTGCACTCCAGCCTGGGCAACAGAGTGAGACTCTGTCTCAAAAAAAGAAAAAACCTAGCAATAGCAAAATATGAAGACAGAAGCAAATGAGTGTCCATCAGGGGCCAGGCTTGGGGAGAGAGGGGCAACTGCCAATGGACAGGAGACAGTGTTTCAGGATGATGTGCAGCTGCCTATATGCACCCGACTGTGCATGCAAAACGAGCAGATTTTACTGAATGTCAACTGATATCTCAATAATGACAACACAACTAATTTTGCATGATAAAATAAGTAAAATAAAACTAAATAAAGCTGAGAAAAAATTTTCAGAGGTAAAGTAGTGTGTTGCCTCCTGACTGAAACACTACACGTTGGTTAATTTGATTAGAAAGTTTCTCAGAGTTCCTGGTGACCATCCTCTAAGGAGCCTAGTGACTTCTGCAGCAAATCCTTAAGGTGGGAGAGTGTTTCAGGACACCAAGATTACCCATCTGTCAGTGGATGCTTGCCGCAGGCCCCGGGCAGCCGGTCTGACCAAACCTGGACCAATTGCAACTTTCTCTAGGAATTTACAGTGGAGATTCGAGAATCAGAGAGGGTATTGGTCCTTACATGTCTGGAACTGAGATGAGAACACTGCATGGAGAAGAGCAGGCTGGAAAACACAGAAAGGCAGGGCTCCCAGAAACCCTAAGTCTCTTCTGTAGCCAGCCTAGACTTCTGTAGCTAGCTGACCTTCGCAAGGAAGCCATGCCATTCCCCAGCCGACCCTGCCCAGGTGGGACCCCGGAGCCCAGGAAGGACAGACACAAATGCTCGTTGCTGTGGTGTTCATGTAGGCCTCAGGCTGAGCCAAGCTGGGAGACTGTTTCTGACCTCTCTGTGTGGCCATGGGGCACTGCCTTTGCTTTGTAAGCAATGTCAAACACTGTGACATCAGAGAGTGAAAACAAGGGACAAAGTCAAGACCTTTAAAAGGCATTCTCAAGGTTCTTGCTACTCAAAGTCTTCATTATTTTATATCCTTGTGCTTATTCAAGTGCAGCCGAGCAATGCATTTTCCCAGAAGTCTACATATGCCCTGGAGCCTGCACGGGGCATGTGTACATCCCGTGGCCCTTCCTCCACATGCCACACGCCATACAAGCCTTTCTCTTCCTCAGCTCCTCAGGAGCCCCTCAAACCTCTTTCTCACCACAGTTTCTGTCCTGAGGTTTCTTTTTTATTAATTTTTTATATTTCCATAGATTATTGGGAAACAAGTGGTGTCTGATTGCTTGAGTTCTTTAGTGATAATGTGTGAGATTTTGGTTCATCCATCACCCTAGCAGTATACGCTGCACCCAAATTGTAGTCTTTTGTCCTTCATCCTCTTCCTACCCTTCCCCCTGAGTCCCCAAAGTCCAATGTACTATTCTGATGCCTTTGCATCGTCATGGCCTAGCTCCCACTTATGAGTGAGAACACAGGATGGTTGGTTTCCCATTCCTGAGTTACTTCATTAGAAGCACGGTCTCCAATCTCATCTCGCCTTGTACAAAAATCAACTCAAGATGCCCTGAGGTTTCTGGAACTTGCTGTCTCACTGCCTGTGTCTGCACAGCTCCCAGACAGTGGGCCTGACCACGTCTTCCAGCTCTGGGACATGGGCTGAGTCCCTTCCCTGGGTCCCGTCCACAGCCTCTAACCTGGTACTTCCTTTCACTATTTCTTGTGTTGGTTTGTCATTTTATTCACTTTCTCACATGCCCAGTAAGTTCACAGAAGGCAGGAAATTTAGTTTTTCTCTTCACTACCTAGCAGACGCAATGCACAATTAAGTGCTTAATAAATGTCTTTTGATGGTAATGATGGCCATGTGGCTGACAATGGTGCTGAACTCCCTCCTGGGAGAAGTTTGCACACTTTGAGAATTGCCTCGCTGGAACTGAATTATGAAATGGAAAATCGGTCGCTGTAGATCTTGGGTGAACCACAAGGTTAGTGGCTTAATGAAGGGTGGGATAATGGATGCCGTGCTGAATGAGGTGCTGCATTTCTGTGCTAAATGTTCACCTCTGGCTCAAAAGTGTTTAATTCTGCCCAGACCATTTTAATTCCACATGCTCCTACTTGTGAATTCAGAATAATGTAGTTCATTTGTGAGATAAATTAGCATAGAAACACAATGTTGAAAATGGTAGGTGAGCTTTCTAGATTAACATTAAGTTGGTAACAATAAAAAGCTTAATTTCATCAATTTCTCTGTTATTTTTCATTAAATTTATATTTCTGATTATGACGTCACATGGCCTTTCCTTGTTACTATGCTCTGGGTGCCACATTCATTGCAGAGAGCATATTCCCTCCACAGGGACATCACAGATTGGCTTCATGGAGGGGACACAGAGGGAACTAGCAGGATGGACCAGCCGTGATTCCAGAGGCCCATGGGAAGCTCTGCAGAACTGCAATTCGTTTCAGGGAGTGCTGGCAGCAGGGGCCACTCCACGGGCAGGAATCAAGCCAGCTGGGAGCCAGGGGGCTGCTTAAGAGGGGAGGGGTAGGCTGGAAACGGTGCCTCATGCCTATAATCACAATACTTTGGAAGTCAAGGCAACAGGATCACTTGAACCCAGGAGTTTGAAACCAGCCTGGGCAACATAGTGAGACCTCCATCTCTAAAAGTTAAATAAAAAATTAGCCGGGTGTGGTAGCGTGCATCTGTCATCCAGCTACTTGAGAGATTTAGCTGGGAATATTGCTTAAGCCCGAGAGATCAAGGCTGCAGTGAGCCGTGTTGATACAATTGCACTCCAGCCTGGGCAACAGAGAGATCTTGTCTCAAAAACAAAAACAAAAACAAATGAAACATCTCAGAGCAGGAGCAAGGGTCGGGTACAGTTGGGATCTTAGATTGCTGCCTCATGGCACAGTCCGAGTGTGCAGGGGTGAAAGTTGGGCGAGGGTTCCCAGCGTGTGCGTTCATTCGTGTGTCACTCCCTTCCCCAGTGCTTGATGCACATTTGCTGTGCTATTCCCTGTTCAGGGCCAGGAGAGACAGACCAGCTATGAATGAGGCTCCCATGGCCCCAGTGCTCTTGGGATTCCTTTCCGGGGGAGGGACCCAGGCTCCAGGCTGAAGTAGACAAAAGTTCCTAACTCCACTGCTGAACATGAGGGGCACGCAGGGTTGGAGGAGCAGAGCCGTGGTTTTCAACACTGTCCAGCCGCCTTTGTCGGCTTTGTAAGGCTTTGTCTTAAATCAGGACCAAGCCATGCTTTGGGATGGACACCATTATATGTGGCCACTATTTATCTTGCCTTTTTCTGTTGTACCATCAGGTCAGGGGCTGTATAGGGCCACCAATCTCCATTTAGCAGGGGAGAGCGGGGACTTCCCAGAGAGGTGCCCCAGTTCTATAAGACGTTAGATCAGTTTTCTCCATTTCTCTTCAATATGACTTCACAGAGAGCTTTTTCCAAAGCTGTATTAATGCATTGTCACATGGCTATAAAGAACTACCTAAGACGGGGTAATTTATAAAGAAAAGAGGTTTGACTCACAGTTCCACATGGCTGGGGAGGCTTCAGGAAACTTACAGTCATGGCAGAAGGCAAAGAGGAAGCTGGCACGTCCCACCATGGCAGAGCAGGAGAGAGAGAGCACAAGGGGAAATGCCAGACACCTTTCAACCATCCGATCTCGTGAGAACTCACTCACTCTCAAGAGAACAGCACGGGGAAGCCTCCCCAGGGTCTAACCACCTCCCTCCAGGTCCCGCGCTCGACACATGGGAATCACAATTCAATATGAGACACGGGTGGAGACACAGAGCCAAACCAGATCAAAGGGTGTCTTCAGTTTCCTGGATCAACTTCAGAGTAAATAACTGAATTGGACCCCCCAAAACAACCTACTGTAGATCTGCTATGCAGTGGCAAAGAAGAATCAAAATGTCAGTGTCTAATTAAAACCCATAAAGAAAAATTAAATTCCTTTAATGATGCCATTTATTGTCATGGATACTAAGGGTGGAAAACACAGATGAAAATGCATTAAGGAAATTTTGCACATAGTGAGAGATAGACTTTGGGAATCATAATTTGTGGTGTATTTATTCTGTAACTGAATTATAATTGTGTCATTTTATTCTGAATATATGCATCAGCGATTTGTGTATAGGGAATAAATGGTTCAGAGTTTATTCTTTGAATTGCATTTGTAGATAATTTTTTCTTTCAATTCTGAAACAGCAATATAGGAGTTTTCAGAGCCATGCAAACAAAAAATACAATGTTTCTGTTTTAAAAATGGGTACTGAAAATGTGTATTCTATATTTCACAATGTAAGGATTTTCAAATATGAATTTTTTGGGGTCTGGGGGATGGAATAAGAGAACATCAGCCAAGCCACGTTACCACCGAGCTCTAGATTTAAGCATAAAATATGAAGTGTGCTTTAAATCTCCCAGCCTACCCAATTGGAAGAGCCTCACATGGTTTCGTTAGGAATTAAGTTAATTGGGTTTGCTGTAAGGTTGGTGTCCTTCCTGCTGGAAGCTTTCCCAGGTCTTCCTCGGCGTTAGTGCCCACCAGCCTCCCCGGTCACCCTGTTAGCCCAGACTTTAATTAGCTCTGGCGTCCTCTTCATAATGATAAATGCAGAGATGATGAATCGAAATGCAAATGACGGTGAAGTGCCTCAGCCATCAGCGCTGAATATCATTAATACCTTCCCACTGTTAAATCGATCACTGTCATCCCCGGATGCCGGCGTGCGGCGGGCACATGGCTGCCAGCCAGAACGCCCTCCAGAGCCCCGGCAGGCCGGGCTTGGTAGGCTTTTCCTCCCATATGCTTTTATTCATCTTCTGCAGAATATTTGTTTGGCAACCAGAGTTCCAATATATTTCCAGCTGAGATGATAACTATTTTGGGTCAATAAGCAAATAGCTAATTTAGAACAAAATAAATACCAATAAGTAACTGTTCTCTGAGCATCAAGATCTAAAAGAAAGTCAATGTGGTGAATATATCTGACCCATTTCAAAACTGAAAGAGCTACTTTCAAGCTGTATATGATGTCAGTCTGAAAGAGAAAATTCTATCTACAGCCCCGATGTAAATGGTTTTCATTTCTTTTTCCCCAAGGTGTTGGACCACCAAGTAACATAATGGCCGCCGTGACAGAATTGATTCTCCCTGGAACTCGTGTTTTTGTAAGAATGAGACGTCTCTTCTCTAGAGAGGTGCCCTGCAAAATGCCTCAAAAACTCATGCCCCGGACAGCTCTGGTCCTCTCCCCTGGCAGCTGGAAAACATTACCTACTCTTGCATGCAGCTGGGCCTCGTCTATCAATTTAAGGGGGTTGAGGTGTTACTTTGGCCTTTTTATTTTAGTGAACTGAAAAGCACACTATTAAAAAAAATTAGCATGGGAAAAGCAATAGACAAATTCTACCTGTGCCTGCATTCCTGATGCCCCCATTTCTCCAGCGCCTCTCGCTTCACGTCAGCCGCACTTGTTTTCTCTCTCTCTGCACCGCACCTGTGTGCTAAGTCACGTGGCTTCCCAAAAGGAGCCCGGGGGTCTTCATGGCCAACACCCTGGAGACGCTCCTGGTGTGAGTGATATCAGGCTCCATGTTACCTGAAATCTGCCCCCTTCCCAAACCAAAAGGTGACTCATTTCGACGCTGTTTTCCAAAATTTGGGACATCAACACCTGGAGAGGTTCGCCTGAGCACATAAGCTCAAAAGGTGGAATAGTCCATTGTGGGTGTGCTAACAATTTTGCTCCGTCTTCGAGGAAAGCTGCGGCAGGAAAGGGGACCGACGTTCTCTTGGTCTTCTCCCCAGATCTGCTCCTTCCACGCACCGTCGAGATGGCCTTCATTACCCAAAGCTGAGGCCCTGCCTCCCGCAGTGCCCACGCGGCCTCTCCATCCTGTGTCCCTCCAGCTCGCCGTTGCTTTGCCTCTGCGGGCTCTGCCTTTGTCCACCCTCGGTCTCCCCCATGAGTAAGTGCTGCAGCCTCACCTGGACGCGGGCTTCTTTTCTGATGCCCCCTTTCCTCAATGTTCATTTTCCAACAGCAAGCCAAGTGACCTTGGGAGATGACTCATGTCATTGGAAAATTCCATGCTAAACATGTTTCAGAGGTTTTCCTTCTCCCTGGGAAAATCTGAACCCCCAGACTTGCCTTCAGGACCCCTGCCATGTGCCCGGGACTCCTTCTGGACCCCCGTACCGGGTCCCTGCCCTTGCTCCGGCCCCTGGCTGTCCCTTTCTCCACTCTACCCGAGTCCACGTCCACCTGAGGACAGGTACAGGCAACACCCCTGGCTGAAGCTGGGGAAACCCTGCCCAGGAGTTTATGCGACATCACAGGGGATAAATCTCCTGCTGTGCATTAGCGAATGGGCGGTTCTAGCCTCTTAGCAGACGTGACCTCAGCAGTTGCTTGACGCCTTCTGCCTCAGATTCCTTATCTCTAACATGAAGTATTAGCTACCTCTTAGGAAGGCTGTAAGGACTAAATGAGGGAATACGTGCGAAGGTGCTTGGACCCTCGGCTCACAAACACAGTAAGTGTTTAATGGCTTTACCTCCTGTTATCTTGATGGTCTCTGCATGAACATCACCAGGTCCCAGTAGCTTTCCTAGAACTGGTGATAAATTGTGTTTTCCAAAGCCGACTGCACCAGTCTCTTCCATCCCACATGCCCTTCAGCAATAGGATCTTGCCCAGCTCCCAGCTCCCATGGTGAAATGAGGCTGATCTTCTGACCCCGTTCATCTGGGTGGGACCTGGGATGGCTCTGACGGACCACCTCAGCCTGTGACGCTGTCAATCTGGAGGAGGCTTTGGAGAGTGCTGCGCTCCTCCTTCTTGCCCTTGGGAAGGCTCGATGCTTGCTCTGGAACGCTCTCTCTGGGATGCCAGCCACTGTGCCCTGAGATGCTCAAGCCACAGAGCGGCCACACTGCAGGCTCTGGCTGACTTCTGAGCAGCCAGGCTAGGACCAGGATCCAGTGGCAGCTGTGCCAGTGTGCCATCTTGGGTATCCAGCACGGTTGAGGCTCAGGCGAGTCCAGCCCTATCAACATCTGACTGCAACAGCATGGGACGCCCCAAGTGCCAACCGCCCAGCTGAGCCCTGGCAACCCCGAGACTGCTGAGAGCTGAACTGGAGCCCTAACCCACTCAGCTCTCTTCCATTCACAGGGCCTTGTGACGTTGACGAGGTCAGCTCTGCCCCGTCATTGCCTCTTACGGCATTTCTCAGTTACTATTTCTCCCTCTCCAGACCGAAATTCCCCTGAGCACAGGCACCAGCTGTTTTTGTTTTCAGCGCTGGATGGAGCGCAGTGCCTGGCGGGATCGCAGGAAACACTTGCAGAATAAGCGACTGTGGATGAGTGCTGCGCCCTCATCTTCGGTGACACTGCCTGTCTCCTGGCCGCAGGCTGACTTCGGTGAGTGATGACACGTGGAAGCCCAGACCGCTGCTGGCTCCGGGGACCTCACAGGCTGAGAGCGCCATCGATCACAGACCCAGCCAGGGTCAGGCCTCTCTATTCCTGAGATGAATTTGAGTCACTTCCATTAATTTTAAGTGTTTATATTAGGAATAAATGCAACTTTGCAAAGGAAAATCTTAAGTGGCAAGGCAAAGCAATTATCTTTTAGTTACATTTTTAAAATTTCGGTACAGTTATTCTGCTTATCATGTTAATAATTTATAGACATGTCAGCCTAAAAAGACAATGAAGGTAAACTCTTTCCCTTAAAGCATTATCTCTAGCTGTAAGGCAGCTTTTAAAATGACTGTTTTATTAAAATTAACATCTCAATATTACATTTCATAACCATACCTCCTTCTTTAATGACATAATGAGAGATTATAAGAGCACTTTTATTTAAGGGGAAGTAATTTCTTCATAAAAATTAAGATAAATTAATTTCCATCTGACTATAGGTGAAATATTTTATGTGTATAATGCAAACAGAAAAATAAAAGGAGACAAATGTTTTGTTACCTTGGTACCTATGAAGGTTTTGGCACCGTTTCCAGAGAGTGCTGGCCAACTTCAATAACATCAGGAACATGAGGAAATAAATTAGACATTTTAATTGTGAGATGGTAACGTGCTGATGGAAGAGCTGGGGCAAAGCCAAAACAAATGTTAATGACAAAACAATAATCTAAGCGAAGTCGGAAACATTAGACTCTATGGGCCTCGAAAAAAAATAAAAAAGCAAAATTAGCAGTGCTTCTAAGGTTATGAAGCTCATAAACTATAGACATATAAATTGCGAATGAAATTGACAAATTTTTATAGATAATACCCATTCCTTGAAGCAATAAATCAGAAGTATAATTGGTTAAAATTTTAGGTAGCATGCGTGTTTGATGTTTTAAGTAACTACAAGAAAATTAACTACAAGAAAATTGTATCCTGAAGGAAAGTAAAGATATTTCGAAGTAAGGAGCCCACAGTGCCCACTTGTTGGTGACCAACAGTGAGCATTTACACCTCTCACACCATTTGAGTTAGGAAGCGCGGCACGGATGAGCAGTCTTGGATGAAAGAATTTTACTTGTCAGATTTCCCAAACAATAGGTCTATTCTCAATACAATTAGCAAGCGGGCGGAGGGGAGAGCCGGATGGAAGCTGCTGATGCCGTGAGAATTGATTGGCCCTTGATCCCCACCTTCCCGAGACGCAACCACAGGCATCCAGACGTGACTGCGCAGGGCGGCCTGCAGCTGATCTGCCCGGCTTTGCTGCCTCCCTGGGGTGCTGCAGGCTCGACCGTCTCCCCAGCCCGAAGTCTGACACAGGACGGCACCGATGACTGCGGAGAATGCCACATGGAGAGCCGAGATGACTTAGTGAACTCTCACTTGGGCTAACTAGCTTTTAATCTGCTTTACTGGGCTGTGATCAACATACAAAAATTTTATACATTTTAAGCGTAGAGAATGATGAGCTTTAATAGACATGCACGTCTGAGTAACTACTTTAAGCAAGAGGTTGGCCATTTCTTAAGCCCCAGAAAGCTCTCAGGTCTCTGCCCCGCCAAATGACGCCTCTTGAGGTCAACGCTGATGCGGTTTCCAGTAGTCCAGATTGATTTTGCCTGTTCTAGAATTTCATATAAATGGGACCGCATTGTACTGTATTCCTGTGTCTGGGCTCTTTTGCTCAACATAAAGCCTGTGAGGTTCATCTATGCTGTGTGTGCTAGTAATTCACTGTTTTATTAATTACTATGGTTTTATTGAATTACATTGAATTTATTGAATTACATTATTCTATTACGTTTTTATTTTATTTTATTACAATTACATCGTTTTGTGAATTACAAATTGCTGAACCTATATGCTTCTTAGTCACTTACATGTTTTCTTTTGTGAAATAACTTTAAATAACTCATCCATTTTTATTAAGATGTCTATCTTTTTATAAAATTTTTATTATTGTTCATTTGCATACATTTATGTATATATATGTAGATATCTACATATTACACAAATATATGCATTACATAAATATATATGTATATGCCTATATGTAGTATTGTACAAATATATGTGTGTGTGTATATATATATGTATATGTAAATAAATAAGTATGTGGAAATTCTGGATACAAGTCTTTTTTCATACATATGTGTTGTGACTATTTCTCCCAGGCTCTATGTACTATTTCTCCCATTTTTTATGTCCTTAACATCATTTTTTTCTGAGACAGGGCTTTGCTTTATCACCGAATTTGGAGTGAGTGAAGCCACTGTAGCTCACTGCCACCTGGGCTCAAGCAAGTCTCCCTCCTTCCTCCTCAGCCTCTGAGTATCTGGGACTAGGGGTATGCATCACCATGTTGGGCTGTCTTTTGAAGACCTCAACATTTTAAAGTTGAAGACATCCGGTTTATTATTTTGTTGTATATCTATATAACCAAATCAAGTTTCCCATTAATTTTTGCATGCTATATCTATCTCATCCTTTTACTTTCAATGCTTTGTCTTTATATTTAAAATGTATCATTTGCAGACAGAATTTAGTCAGATCTGGCTTTTCCAATCAGTCTAAAATCTCTGAGTTATGATTATTCATAATGAGCCCATTTGATTTTAATGGGTTGTATATGGTTATGTTAAATCTACCATTTTACACTTCAGTCATCATTTATTCCTTTACGCTTTAGTTCTGTGATTCTATTGCCATTTTGCTTGAACTAATAAAATAGTTTAGCATTCCTTTTGATTTCACCTTTTAGCTTTAAATCTATAATTATTTATTATTATTATTGGCAATAATAAGCATCCTCAACTTCTTATATATGTTATAACTTATTATATATACATTATATATCACATATATATATTCTGCAGAGACAAAATCCCCATCATACAGTGCTATTGTTTTTTACTCTGGCAAAAGTCAGCTGCATTTTAAATAGATTATGAAAGAAAGAAAACAAATTATTTTATATTTATCTTTTTAGATTCCACTTTCAATATATCATTTCCTGTGCATTCAAGTCTCCATTGTATATAATTCCCCTTCAGCCTCAAAAACATCTTTGATATTTCTTATAGTGTTTATCTGCTGGCAACAAATAGTCCCAGATTTTTAAATCTTA
This sequence comes from Plecturocebus donacophilus, assembly GCA_004027715.1. Classification (NCBI taxonomy): domain Eukaryota; kingdom Metazoa; phylum Chordata; class Mammalia; order Primates; family Pitheciidae; genus Plecturocebus; species Plecturocebus donacophilus. The sequence continues at coordinate 37,352 of PVKP010011509.1, read as the reverse complement.
AAGTGTCTTTATTTCACTCTTATTTTTATTTTGAACATAGGCTTTCTTTCCCCTCACTTTTAGCACTGTGAAGATGGTCTTCCATTGTCAGCTGGTCTCCATTGTTTCTGATGAAAAATTGGTGATATTCTTACCCTTGTTCTTTGTACCTCTTCTGCTGCTGTGTTTTATTTAGTTTCTTGACTGCCTTCAGGATTGTCATTTTATCTTTGTTTTGGGCTATTTGGCTATGACCAAATGAAGATCTTCATTTTCTATTCCTCTGTCTCTCTCTATCTCTCTCTGTATCACTCTATCTTTCTCCCATACTCCTGCTACACACACACACAAACACAGGATTCACTGATATTTTTGGATCTGTTAGTAAGCATCTTATAAATCAAAATCAAATTCAGGAAGGTTTAGTAATTTTTTTTCAAATATATTTTTTTCCCACTCCAAACTCGCTTTCTGTTCCTTCTGATATTCCAATTCACTGAATGTGAGGCCATGTAATAATTTCATGCAAGTCCTGAGGCTCAGTTTAATTTTCTCCAATTCTGATTTTAAGATTGGACAGTTTCTACTTTTCTGCCTTCAAGTAAAACTTTTTCTCCCTAATCATCTGCAATCTACTAAGAGCATCCACTGGAATTTATTTGTTATTTTTTCACCTAAAAACATGATTTGGTTTTTTATGTTGTTAATTCCCTACTCAGATCCCTTCATTATTTAATCATAACCATATTGTTCTTCACTTCATAAGAGTGTGTGTGTATGCATGGACACATATCTATGTCTATAGCCCTCAATTCTGTGGTGACTAATGCCATTTTTATTTTTCTTTATACCTTAATTATTTTTTAAGGAATAATGAGGTCAGAATGCGTAGTATGCTTTAGAAATGTTGGCCTTCATCTTCTTTCCCTGAAAGATTATGATTCTTATTTTTGCAGGAGTAAATAGCTGGCTAATTTCATTTAACTTGTGCAGACTTGGTTTTGCACTTTGTTAAGGTAGATTTAGAACATTCCTTGCTCCGGCTGATGCTCCTTGCTGCTGACCTCAGCCTGGGATGTGTCTGCTGGATGTCAGGGGTCTAAGCAAGGTCTTCAGAGACCATCTGACTCTGGCCAGTCTGGAACTCCAAAGGCAGCCTGGATCCGCACTTGGCCATCACTGCCCCATCTCCAACATCTCCTAGCTCGTCTCAGGTCTGCAGCAGCTGCTGTGCATCCAGCCTCAGAAGTTCTCGCCCCACATGTGTGCAGCCCAGCTTCTAGCCCTGAACCTACCAGGGGATCTCCTTGTGGAATTCAGAGATCCCTCACTACAAAGGTCTCCTGTCTCAATGCCTCATCCCAGAGTTTCACACTGGTCTTGGTGTCTTAAATTCCGACCTCTGCCTCCTCCATTCAGTGGGATCACCTTACTTTGCAAAAACCAGCACTCTGTTTGGTAGCTGTGGATTGTCCCATTTGAGAGCTGGGTGACCGTAGAGTTCACATCCTCAGTTTACCTTCTTCTTCTGTTTTCTGGACATTGGCTGAACACCACTATCTCCTCTCGTCTGTCCATTTTCACAGCTGTTCACAGGAGGAGGGCTGCTCCAGTATCAGTTAACACCACCATGGATGTGAAATTCTGGCCTGAGAATTTTATGGTGATAAAGGAGCCTTTGGTGGTAAAGAGAAATGATTTGCATGTTTCAGGAAGTAACAGATTTGTATTAACTCATCTAAAGCTGCAATAAGAGAAAATGAAGTAAAAATGTAACAATTAGCTGCTTAATTTATTCAATGTAGATAAGTAATTCAAGTAATTATGTTCTCAGAGTTAAACTGTTTGGCTTGAAATAACCGAGTTGACTCTTCTTGATCAAATAACATGATATTTACTAGGTCTGCACTTTGCCTGGTATCAGGTAGACATGGTTTGAGACACAATCTTTGTATGAGGAAATAATTAGTCTCTGCGTTATTTTCTTCATTCCTCTCTTTATGATCGGCTCCTCGTTTATATATGCCATTAGGCAGATTATTTCTCTTGATTTAAGAACTTCTCCTTTGTTCACATGGAATCATAATTCAGATAGAACTTAATTTTTAATATACATATTTTTTCAAGTTTTAACTTCAAATTTTCATTCTTTGCTGTGTTCCATGCCTTCCAAATGATTCCCCATGGAGAATGTAACAAATACAGTGACATTGACAGGGTGATCCCCGTGGAGGATTCGTGTCCAGTGGAAGTGCTTTGGGTCAGAATTGCAACTAGTTGTATGGAACTAAACACCAACATGCCAATGTGCCCATTCACACTTCCATTCTCACTCTGCTTTTTAAATTGTGTTTGAAGGTTAAGTACAAATATATGAACATCGAAAACGACAGCTTCTGCTTTTGTGCAGAGGTTTCAGAATGCTTGCCGTGACTGGAGTTTCTCCCCATTTGCTTGCTTTGTGTTGAAGAAGCATAGCTTCTACTGATATTCACCTGTTTAGTGACTCATTCATGCATCTCACATCTTGGCAACAAGGACTGTGCCAAAACACTATGCTTTTGGCCTTCTAGAAGCTTATAATATAGAACAACAGGAGAGAAACACAAGATAGAAAAAATAGGGGAAAACAGCACATGTTTGGGGCTAAAAATTGAGTGGTCTTATAGAGACATGTTGTATGTTTGGGCAGCAGGGGTAGTGGTAAACTACAGAGGAGAATAGGAATTGGGCCCTCCCTTTCTCCTCTTCTGAGGGCATGTAGGAGTACGGGGCGGGATAGGCATGGCCAAGGATTCCACAGTGGTGAGCGTGAGCAGGCCCCCGGCTCCACGTTGAGGACTTGGGCTGGTATGCCCCGTCTAGAGTGCAGACTGGTGCCTACCAGGAAGCAAAGTCACCATCAGGTCACTGGGAGTGAGATGCCTGCGTCTTCTCCAGAGTCTCCTCCTGACCATTCACATTGTTCCCAAAGAACTGGCCTCTGTGGCATTGGGCCATTCCCTGTCCCCCAGCTCTCTCTGCAACTCCACACCCTGGCAAGGGCCACCAGATCATGAGCAGGCACCATGGACATTGGAGAAGCTGTGCCACATGCACCCATCCGCTGTCCTGGTGCCCCAGCCACGGGCTGTGGCTATGAGCCTGGCTTCTCCCGGAAGTCTTCTGCCCTTGCTGGACCAAGCCCGGCCCCAGCCACTCGTGGGTGTGTCTTCCCTGGTGCACCTCTTCCCTCACATCTGCCCCTTTGCTTATTCCTGCAGACACTTCCTCCCCACACACACTTCTCTGAAAATAGTTCCCTCATGCCAGGTGGCCATCCTTCCTGGGCCTAGCTCTGAAAACACATAGGGCTGCTCCTCTCCTGGTAGATGGAGGCCATGAGCCGGGCCAGTCCAGCATAGCATCCGTCAGCCTTAGACAACCTGGAGCTAGGGAAACTGAGGATGAAAACACTCTGCTGAAATATGCAAAACCTATCACCCGACGCTGATGCCACAGGGCTGGGTATGGTGTGTGAGTCAATGCCATCATCCTCCAGCTGCTGACTGGAGCTCTGTGGAGCTCCTCCTGACAAGACCCCACTCAGGTGAGCCACACCTGCAGCTGCTCATGTGCTGAGGCTCGCCCTCTGCCCTGCCTCCGGTGTTATCACCAAAGCTGATCTTGTCTGGCTTTTAGGAACTAGGTTATTTGACTAAATCACAGAAACCTGTAACTCTGATTTCCGTTACCACAAATAGCACTGTAAGCCAGAACAACAGAGTTCATGCTCTTATTTGCAGAGTGCTTTCCATGTTCCAGTCTCAGACAGGTGCTGCGGCTCACCTCAATCCTCATGCTTCATATGGAGAAGGGGTGTGGGGGGCCCAGGGAGGGGGTGACTCACGCAAGGTCGCATGTTGCATGAGTCAGGGACCAGAATGAAGAATGCTGAAGGGCTGGAATGACGACCACCTGAGGTCTTCACTCCCAAGCATGTATTAGCGTGGCACCTACTGAGCCCTAACAGTGCGATGGCAGCAGAGCCTCTCCAGTGCGCTCCCGTCACACCACGAGCGGCACTCAGAGTGCAGCATGGCTCCCGTGGGGCGCCCCTGCCTGTCCCTACCACCTGCTGCAGGCCGAGCAGAACAGCAGCCCTTGCCATGCTGGGCCTCCACGTTGCCATCCACTCTAACCCACAACTCACTCAACTACCAGAGAATCCATTTCTACCCTGCAACTAAAGACTGCGGTATAGACATGTCAAGGCTTCACATTCTTTGTTGAGGTCTTGGAACACAATGCTATCTCTTTAGGGAAGCCATTGACATTTTCACTATATTGCAAACTGATTCTACACAATATAAGCACGTTTTTAGCATTACACAGACACTCAATTCCACATCAGTATTTACACAGACACGTGCAGGCTGCTTCAGGACTGTGCAGGCTCTGCTGTGTCTAGCTCTGGAGCCTCTGAAGCAGGTCACGGCAAGACCGGCCTCCGTGGAGTGGCCCAGGGCACAGGCCGGGCCCAGTGGTCCACGCTATGTGAGCAACAATTATCTCTCACTTTTTAAAAATGAGCATATAGTACTTTAATTATCAGAAAAACATAAATCGTATTGCATTTTTGAAAAAAAAAAAAAGGAAATCAATTGCATAAGCTGAAACTATGGTTTCCTTTGCAGTTTACACCGAGCCAGTGAAATTCTAAATTGCATTCATGCAGGGCAAACATCATAAGACTTCTGAGAATTATGATGATAAAAATGCATTTATAAGTGCACTTCAAAAATATATATTGTGTGTCTGTGTTTACACGTGAGTTTTCAAGGATGTCCAAACTTCAGAGTTAACTTTACTTAACATCAAAGCACAGGTGGCTTATTTAAAAGGGCGGAACGCAAACAATGCTTCCATTTTTCTTTTTTCAAGATGTGGACCTCTGCTATTAGGAAAGAAAGAGAACCAGCTCACCTAATAGGCCTTTTATTTGCTAATCAAACCTCTCATTAACAATTAATTGGATCAAAAGTTCATAGGCCATTATTGCTGTGTCAATTAGATGCTGTGCAGGCCTCGGAGGCTGAAACGGAATGACCCGCTCGGGTGATAAATAATTTCCAGCAGCGACTCGCCTTACTGCGGGCCGCCAGTGTGGAGGTCACCGTCCCGGCCTCCACGGCCAGCACAGGCTGTCCTGATGACAAGAAAAGATGCAGCGTGTCTTATCGCACATGCTAATTTAAGCTCCGTAATCTAAACCGTGCGAAACACCATCTCGGGGCACACAGCAGATGCGGTGGCTGAGTCTTTACTAGAGCCCTACAAAGGGTTGCGTGCTCCTCACGAGAAGAAAAAGATTCAGGAGAAGAAAAAGCACTTGTCAGCCTTGAAGGGCCGCACAGGCTTGCGACCGCGAGATAGCGCGGGCTCCAACTGCCTGCGGCCACGTGGAAACCCCGAGCAGGTGGGATCTCCTGACAAGGTCGCCAGCACAGAGACGGAGGCATCTGTTCTGGATCATCGTTCGTTCATGTTTAACTCATTTATTTGATTTCCGCCTTCCTGTAAGGAGAAAACCTCACTTAGCGCTGGAGTCTGAAATGTTATATTATCCCAGAGACTGTTATTCCACACCAAACTCATCAGATGCCCTCATGAGTCGTGTTTCGGTCATGTCGTTCCCTGGACGAAAATAAGATAGCATCTACAAGATCACAGGTTAATTGAAGCAGGAGAAAGCTTTGCTATTAAAAGTTCTAAAGGACAAATATGAAAAACAGTTGAGCGTTGTTTTTCAGCCCCGGGATTGCCTTACAGCTCCTTCCTGTTTCTTTGAGGGAACAGCAGCCTCCAGGAAGGTGGGAAGCAGGTTCTTTTATCGTTCTGTGCCTCAGGTCGGTCTATGCGGAGAGAGTCCATGAAACTGTTGGAATGGATGAAATTTGAATTGAATTCAACGCAGGCAGTAAGTCAAGCCAGCCTAGCAGAATTCCATATGAAACTGTGGGGTCAGTGATCTCGGTTCAAAATCCATCTTGTGCTTTACTGTGAGATGCCACGCTGGGCTGTTCCTAATCGACACCCCAGCCTTATGAGCCAGAACATGGAAGCGTCTGGGTCTGTGAGGCCACCTGCTGTGTCCCACAGAATCACGCCGGTTCTCCCTTCCTGTTTCAAACAGACTGGGGCATACTGGGCCTAGGTCAGGGCGTCTGAATGAGGCTAGGGCGAGGGCCTCTAATTCCCGGCTCTGGAGAGGATGGCGGAGGGTTTGCTACCCACTCCCTGAAAGCCTGTGAGGGTCCCATCACTCTCTCCCATCAGGGAGGCACCACACCCTCCAGGGCCCGCCTTCCAGCCCCCTTCCCATGCCACCAGCCCAAAAGCCTTCTCTTCTGACCCTGTTCCTCCTGAAGGGGCCTCTCCCAATCTCCTTGCTTGTATTAGTGTAGAGTGTGAGCGTCAGTCATTCATATTTGTTAACCGGAATTAAATTTCAGCAGAAGAGGAAGTCACTTCAGGGCCCACGCGTGCCACCTGATTAGACATCTCTGATTAAGAAATGTGGACTGGCTGTAATGCTGCCTCGGAAGACTCGGTCGGTCGCAACGTTGGTTTTAACTGGCAGTCATGGCAGAAGCAGAGACCGCATGTGCTCTGGCTGCCGTGGAGACTCCAGGAACTTTAAGACCGAAGTCTCAGCACCCTAAAGGCAGCGACGCTCACAGCTTCGGACTCTCAGGGAAGTGCCTGGGTCTTGAGCAGTGACCCAACACCTACATGCTCCTCTGCAGCCATGTCCACCCACAGATGAGGGGTTCACATGGCACAGCTGTTCCACAAGCTGCTTCTGCAGGCTTCAGAGCAAGCCTGAGTGTTTAGGGGCCTACAGGCCCAGGACTCCTTCCCTGGAAACTGAGAAGGTGTGGGCGCAAGGTATTGGGTCATTTACAAAAGGCTTGTTTTGCATGCAAGATGAGCACTAGATGGGAAAATAGAATTGCTAACTGTCAACAAAAGAAAGAAGACAATTTGTGTCTAGGTGATGTATTTCTTGCTCCTGATGGCCATTGCTGTAGTGGAGGCAGTAGAGTCCTGAGAGGGAGAAAAAAGGAAAGGATTGCAGAACTGTGGGAGAGCTGGGCCTGCTCAGCGTGGAGCAGAAGGGGGGCGTGTACGAGAAAGTGGCCCACTCTCCAAAGGCGTGTAGGCACTACGCCCGTTCATTTCCTCATTCGACAGACACTAAAGATCAACCACTCCTACGTATGAGCACGAAATTTTTTGTTTCACAGGAGTTGAAATCACTGAGTCATTATTTAAGGAGAACATGTCCATTGGGGCAGTTGTGCAGCTGTTTTCTTTTTATGAGATGGAGTCTCGCTCTGTTGCCGGGGCTAGAGTGCAATAGACTGATCTCAGCTCACTGCAACCTCCTCTGCCTGCTGGGTTCATGCACTTCTCCTGCCTCAGCCTCCTGATAAGCTGGGATTACAGGTGCACACCACCACACCCAGCTAACTTTTTGCAATTTTAGTAGAGAAGACGTTTCACTATGGTGGCCAGACTGGTCCTGAACTCCTGACCTAGGGATCCACCCACCTCAGCTCCCAAAGTGCTGGGATTATAGGCATGAGCCACTGCGCCCGGCCCAGCAGCTGATTTTTAATCAACATTTGTATGGTTGTATTCATAGCTATACACTCACAGAAAAGGGTCTCATCACTGATCATTTACGTAGATCTATTATTTTTCCATTAGCGGCACATTGGGACAATCTGAAACACTGGCCAATTCACACGCACACAGGCATGGCCTCTGGTGCAGCAATTTACAAACACTGCTGTGGGGAAATTTTTCCCAAAGGATTGGAAATGTCTTCCATTCTTTCCTTTTCATTATTAATCTTTTTAAGCTGTTTTCATTAATAAAGCAAACATGAGATTTATACCATTAAATAAGTACAGGATGAAGATGTGGATTTTATTTCTTCATTTGCCTACACATCAGAGCAGCTGCCTTGGCGTATAATAAGACATTGATATTCCGGTGAAAAAAGAACTGTTTGGTGCATACACCCTACTTGTCGAGACTCCAGCTTAAATATTCTGGGTTGAATCCTGACTTTTTCTCCAGTGTCAAAATGTGAGTGTCCAAATTTCAATCATGCCAACAGAGCTCCTAATGCTCCTCTGCAGCCACAGCCCTGACCCCCGCTTGGCTCTGAGCCCAGCTGAAGGGCACAGTGCAGCCGCTGGCCCTGGAGCTCCATGCTGTGTCATCAGCCTGTGTGTGTCCTTCCCCTGCCTTGCTGGCAACACCCATCACACTGCATGTCCTCTGAGTGTGTATGGGCACTTTCCCAGGGCAGGCACCATGAACACTGTCATAGGTGAGGGCCCAGCTCGTCTACACCCACTGCTGATTCAGTGCATTAGCTGGAGCCCCACTCAACTGTACTTGTGACATAAGTAGATTTTAGGTCTTTTTGCAAGGTAACAACTTTTTGACAGGATCCTTGATGAAGAGATTAAAAAACAAAAACCAACTCACAGCAGTGGCAGGAAGGAACTGACCTTCGGTTTCCCTGGCTTTAGCTGAACACCCTGTGAATATTTAGTCATATGGCTCCAAACCGTAGACTTCCAGTTCAGCAGGTCGTCCAAAAGCTATGTGCTCATCTCACCCAGACGAGAAAACAGCCCAAGCCAGCGGATGCGATGAGGGGTTACAAAGGCACTGGGAAAAGTCAAAGGATTCAGCAGCCAGGAGGGTGACAGCAGCCCACTTAGTGCTTCCAGAAGGAGGAACCGAGGTGCGGGTGCTGCGGCGGAGGAAGGCGGGACCCGGGGACCTCACAGAGGGGGACCACTGCCGCTAGAGGAACCTCAGACGGTGGCACATGCTGATGGAGGTAAAGCCAAAGGAACCAAGGAGGAGGAGGAACAGCCTGGCTCCCCTCTTTCCACTCTCCTGCCTGCATCTGCCTGTGCCTGCCGTGGCGTGGACACCAAGAACCATCGGTCAGTGGGCGAGGAGCTGGGGAGGGCAGACAAGAGCAGGGAGGGTCCAGGCAGTGGATGTGAGCATGGCCAGACCGGCGCCAGCTGGTGACCGTGCAGAGCCCACCTCTGCGCTGTGGGTGGGGCCCTGCAGAGGCTATTAAGGTGGAGGCAACCCTGGGGAGCCGGCCCTGCTGAATCGGGCCTCTGCTGCTGTGGGAGTCTGGGGGCCTCAGTTCTTTCTGAACATGACAGGCTCTCCAGAGCTATTGGTGCCACTCTCACTCCTGGGCAGGGCTGGATGAAACGTTCCTGGCATCACTTTTTGATAAGCAGCTACCGTAATTCCCCACCTCCAGGGGTCAGACCCTGGTCTGGACACTCTGATGTCCGGCCACAGATGGCAGGTCAGCAGGAGATATCGAGGTGTGAGGCGCCTGGCGCTGGGAGCCTTTATGTGCGCCCCTCTTTGGGAGCGTCAGTGTCTGACACTCTGGAGACACAACCAGAGGACACTATACCATGAGGGAGACTGGCGCGCTGATGGAACCGGAGGGGCCCGTCTCTCCTGCAGGGCTGTGGCCTCTGTGCAGGTCCTGACATTTAGGTACCCCTGAGTGTCAGGGTGGGGAGATGTAACAGGCATGCTGTCGGAGCAGCTGCAGAAAAAACCAGCTGTCCCTGAGGAGAGGAAAGAAAAGAAAACTGACCCCAAAGTAATAGCTACTGGGGGTAATCTGGCCAGATTAATAGTCCCTCAAGCATCTCTTCAGTATAATAAAATACAATAATTACGGTTCACAACGATGACCCTGAATCATCAAAAAACTATTTAATCATGTTCAAATAATTTTGTTTCCAGAGAGTTCATTTCAGTTTAACAAATATTTATCATCAGCTAATTACATGCTGGGGGCTCTGAGCACACGGGGGCGAGACTGGGGAAGGGACACTGATTTGAGCAGTGAGGCTGCAGCCCTGAAGAAGCATGTCGAGGAGGACGCATGTGACGGCAAGGAGATGACAGCTCTGACCAGATGTGCTGGCCTCACAGGTGGAGAGGCAGCGTCAAGGCAAATTCAGGCTCCACTCTGGACTCAGGGACCCCGTGGCCCCAACCCATCTCAACCTGGAGCTCAGCTCTGCCTTCCTCAGCAGCGTGGAGCCGGGGGTCATGGGATCACTGCTGGCACCAGGCCTCCTTCTCCTCTTCTTTAACTTAGGGGAGGTGAGAGGGTGATGTTTATGGAATCTTTTTTTTAAAAGAAAGGTTTCATAGTCATGTCAACAAAGGACTGGATCCAGATGGGCCGGGACTGGAGGGATTGGACTGGGGGCTCTGCTGGTCGCCACTGCCCAGGGCTGGAGGGACTGGAGGGATTGGACTGGGGGCTCTGCTGGTCACCTGTGCCCAGGGCTGGAGGGACTGGTGGGATTGGACCGGGGACTCTGCTGGTCCCACCCTGCAGGGAGCACGGCGGCTGCCGGTAATTGGCGCAGGAGCCGGAATAGAACAGCACCTGCAGAAAGCTCAGTGCTTATTCACTACATCACCACGACAAAGATATCTGTGAAACTTCTGGAAGATGTCTGTTAAAATAGACCCTTATAAGTTCGTAAGTGTCAAGGAAGGAGAGCCTTACAGAGGACTGATGGGTTAATAAATAACAGTAAGGAACAACCGAACCTGATTCTTATGGGTGAGGCTTCCCTGTCGCCATAAGCACAAAATTAGCTTTTCCAGAGAGGCTCAGGATCCACGTGGGATGGTTTTTGGTGTCAACTGATGGGTGAGATACATCACGGAGAACAAGGCAATGCATTCCAAGAAACTGTTCAAGTTGAAAGCCTCATACTTGGTCTACAATTGTAAACAAAAACATGACTTTGTCCATGTGCTGGCCCCCACTGAAGCCAAAACTGTCTCCCCCAAAAACGTCAAGAAATATGAATTAAAATAAGTAAATGGGCACACACACAGCTGAGTCCCAAAAAAGAGAAAAAACAGGAAGTCTCTGCATGTCAGAAATGAACAGGGAGCTCAAAGCTGGCTCAGAGAACCCTTGGAATGGGGCCCTGGGCTTGGGATTGGTCAGCCTCCATGAGAGGTCTCTCTTCTGGCTTTGGGGCCATCATGAGGATGGGCCTCAGAGACTCCAGCTGAAGTGTTGGGGGGAGGCCTGGAGTTGCTGATGTGCTCAAAGACTCATGGCAGAGTTGTGTAGACACCAAGCTGCCCGGGGGCTGCCTCTGTTTAAGACCTGGGTCTCCTGGGACAGCTCACCCCAGCTGGAAGACCCTCTGGAGCTTAACCAAGCCTCCCTTGGGTCCCTTCCCCAACTTTCTCACCTGGGCCCTCCCCTCAGAGGACCCTTCCATCCTGGTTCCATGCCAGTCAACCTGGTCACCTCCCTCCTGACTTTTCTGCACATGGATGTTTCCCGCAGTGAGACCCGTGCTAGTGTCTGCTTCTTCGAGGGCAGACTCTAGCACGGGTCTCACTGTGTAAAGTGAGATGGCTTCTCACGGTGGAGATGATTGAGAAACAAAAGAAGACCCCATCTGCTAGCCTGAAAAAGCAAGAAGATAGCTGTTCATCTGTAGGAAACTTAAAGAAAAATGTTTCAAAAAGATCCTGCATTCACTACTTACAACAGCAAAGACTTGGAACCAACCCAAATCCCCATCAATGATAGACTGGATAAAGAAAATGTGGCACATACACACCATGGAATACTATGCAGCCATAAAAAAGGATGAGATCATGTCCTTTGCAGGGACATGGATGAAGCTAGAAGCCATCATTCTCAGCAAACTGACACAAGAACAGAAAACCAAACACTGCATGTTCTCACTCATAAGTGGTAGTTGAACAATGAGAGCACATGGACACAGAGAAGGGAACATCACACACCTGGGCTCATCAGGGGGTGGGGACAAGGGGAGGGTTAGCATTAGGACAAATATCTAATGCATGTGGGGCTTGAAACCTAGGTTATGGACTGATGGGTGCAGCAAACCACCATGGCATGTGTATACCTATGCAACACCCCTGCGGGTTCTGCACATGTGCCCCGGAACTTAAAGGAAAAAAAAAAAAAGACCATGCATTCGATCAAAGCTCCAGTGTGTGACTTATGAGTAAGGTCTACAAGCATGTATGACTGGGGTCATGTAAGAATTGCAAACCGATGAATTAAGACATAAATTGCTCAGGGACTACAGACTTACCTATGCCCTGGCGAAAAGAAGTACACACACACACACACACACACACACACACACACACACACACACTGAAACTCTATAGGGCCATCCATCCAGCACACAGTTTTCTCATAGAAAACACACAAAATAGTGAATCACCAAGATCATGAATCTCTGTGAGGAAAAGCCAGAAGATGCAACAAATGAAAGCGTGAGCCTCTAACAGAGACAACAAGTATTGTTACATTTGTGTATGTGGGGGTTTCTTTTTGTTTTTTCTTCGTCTCTCTCTTTTTTTTTTTGGTAGAGTTTTGCTCTTTTTTCTCAGGCTAGAGAGCAGTGGCATGATCTAGGCTCACTGCAACCTCCACCTCCCAGGTTCAAGTGATGCTCCTGACTCAGCCTCCTGATTGACTGGGTTAGAGGCATGCACCACTATTCCTGGCTAATTTTGTGTGTTGAGTAGCGATAGGGTTTCACCATGTTGGCCAGGCTGGTCTTGAACGCCTGACCTCAAATGATCCACCTGCCTCAGCCTCCGAAAGTGCTGAGATTACTGGTGTGAGCCACCGGGCCTTGTCAGTATGACTATTAGGAGACTGTGGGGGATGTGTGCTTCCATTATTTCAAGCTACCAAAGAAGAGCTAGGAATCCATTTTAAGTACGATACACTTGAAAGAAATAAAATATAATTTCTCAAAATGAGAACAACTCCAGTCACTCTGATGTAAACTTCAGTGGATGGATTTCATAGCAAAGTGAATATGTGAGAGAGATTTAATGAATGATGCACAGTGTGGCCCAGAAAGGTAGGAAGAAGGGAGGCCAGGGAGGTGAGAAAGAGAGAACAGAGTTCCTGAGGAAAACAGGAAAGCCACAGTGAGGAGCTCTAGATGATGGAATGAATACACTGTCCAAGGCTTCATGAGGGAGACAGAGCTTTACTAAGGATCCCAGAGTTCAAGTGATGGGGGTAGAAACACATTGACACTGGCATTCTGGTGGAACCAGAGAATCCTCAAGGTAAGTCTTAGGAGCATCCAGGGAAAAAAGGGGCCTGGAAGGAGCGTGACAATGAGATAATCAGGTCGGCCTCATTAGCATTAAGGGGGCCAGAAAGGAAGGAGTATGATTGCCAATTACGGCTAGACAATAATAGTCCAGCAAGAATTCTGTGCCCAGCAAATTGTTGTTAAAGGGTGAGGGTGGGGCAGTAAACAGAAAAAAAAAAAAGATACTAAGATGAATTGATCTTCACTGAAAAACTCACCAAAGGATGCACTTGAGTAAGGAGAAGATTAACCCAAATAGAAGGAATAGATGTAAGAAGCAATAGTGAACAAAGAAAGTGGTGAAACTCTTGGTTAATCTGAACACACTGTGAATGTAGGAACAATAGCAATGAAGATGAATAATTTGGGGGTTAAGAGGAGGTGGAGAAACACAGGAAATAATAACATAAAAGTTGAGACATCCTTAGAGAGCTGGAGTAAAGAGTAGAGATATTGATTAACTTTAGACTTTTGTAGGTCAAGTATGCTTGTTGACATTTTAAGGATAATCACCAAAAGAATGTAAATAGAATACATAACTTACAGACAAACAAGGGAGAAAAAAGTAATGAAAAAAGTAATCGATATGATACAAGATTGAAAAGGAGAAATAAAAAAAGCAAAGAACTGGCATGAAAAATCGCGAACACAAAATAATATAGTGGAAATAAATCCAACCATAATACAAATCCTATATCAATTGTTCAAAAATAAAGAGTTCTCAGGTTGGATGTTTTTAAAAATCCAGTCATGTAGTGTTTAAAAGAGCATGCACAAAACAAAAATGACATAGACAGACTGGAAGAAAACAAATGGAAAAGAGCTGTGTCAAATCTATCCAGCCCTAAAATAAGCAGCACACTCCGAATAATTGAAGAGAGGGTGGGCGTGGTGTCTCACACCTGTAATCCCAGCATTTTGGAAAGCCAAGGCAGGAGGATTGCTTGAACCCAGGAGTTTGAGACCAGCTTGGCCAACGTAGTGAAACCCCATCTCTACAAATAATAAAAACTTAGCTGGGCATGGTGGTGTGTGCCTGTAGTCCCATCTACTTGGGAGGCTGAGTTGGGAGGATCATTTGAGCCCGGGAGGTTAAGGCTGCAGTGAGCCATCATGGCACCACTGCACCACAGGCTGACCAGCAGAGCAAGGCCCTGTCCCAAAATAAAAAAAGGATAAGTAGGACTGAGGAGAGGTAACTTACAAGCTATTTACAGGGGTGGTGCAGCAGCAGGCAAAACCCAGTAGATGCCACCTCCAGGTGTGAAGGGATGGGAAGGAGGGGACGTTCCCTGGAGCCTGGGGAGCGAGTGCCCTGTAGGATCCGCTGCCTTGAGAGGCACAATGTGAACCCGCATGTGGGAGCAACCTGGTGGGCTTCGAGGAGGCCAGAGTCAATCCCTCACCCCTCCAACCTCTCCATCTTGTCTCCTGTGGGCTTCTCATGGCTAAAGCCAACTGGAAGCCAGAAAGCTTGGGAGCCGATGGTGTGGCCAACGCAGGTTCCCTCCTGGGACGAGCATCAGGAAAGAGAGGGTACTGTAGAGCAGAGGGAAACACAGACGTTCTGACACAGGGCTGTTCCTAACTGGACTCCCCTCCACCTCCAATCATCACAAAACATGCTGGGATGTTGGCGTTGCTTGAATGGACTCTAAGACAGACATGTTAAGATTAAGGAATCATTTCACCATGAAAAAGATTGGTATCATCTCACCAGGGGTATGAAAATCCTGAATGTGTACCCATACTTGTCAATGTAGCGTCAAAGAGCCCGATGAAGATGTGGAGAGAAGGGCAAAAGCGGCTTTTAAATCCGTAGTCAGCGTGGAAGGGTTTAGCAGGCTGCTCTCGGAGACTGATAGGTCAAGCAGATAATCTCGAGTAATGATCTGGAAGACACTAGCAATACAATTAACAAGCGGGGTCTTCCAGCTGACGAGGAGAAGCAGAGGCCTGGGCTGCAGGGGCCGTGGTGAGCAGCGGGGAGCATCCTGCTGTGAGTTCAGACCTGAGCAAGCACCCACAGGCAGGAAACGCACCCAGGGGCCTTCTCCACAGGCCGGTGGACCTGCACTGAACGCACTCCCCCAGGTGAACCACAGCGGACAGGAAGCCGCACACCAGCTTAGGCATCAAGGCAGCTCTTCCAAAATCAAGAACAGGAGGCCTCCCTGGGCATGCCCCATCACCCATGTCACAGACTCCTTGCTCAGGACAATGCTCAGTGTTATTCCAGCCTGCCAGGAGGGTTCCTGATCTGTCAAGCAAACCCTGGTGAATGTCGCAGGGATCAAATGAGATTCAGACCAGGCAGGACTTTCCTGCACAAGCTGCCAAGCTGAAAGCAGTCCCTGTGAGCTCGGACCCCTCAGGGGCAGGAGACGTCTCCCAGCAGTCTCAGGAGAAGCTGAGGTGCAGGTGAGGGCAAGGATCTGGGAGAGAGAGAAGCAGAGATGCAGGACAAAGCAAGCGAATATGGCTCTGCAGGCAAGAACCTTCCAGAAGGCGGAATGCTGTGGGCCACTGTGACGCTCATGTCCCTGGGTCAGGCTGTCCACTGCCTGCACCCCTGCAGGCTCCCAAGGAGAGAAGGGACTCCCTTGGCAGGTCCCTCCTCTTCTGCAGACCCTGGAGCCTGATCCTCGCCTCCGCCTGGGCCCACACACGTGGCTCAATACTCCTGATGCCGTCTCCAGCCGTGGCCTCTTCTCAGAGGTCACATGTCCGTGACCACTTCCTCTGAACATCACCGATATGCCTTTAGAACCTCCAACCCGTGTCTGTCTTACTCTAACCATCTCCTTTGACGTTATTTTGAGGAAGAACCACCACCATGTGGCTGCTGGAAGACAAAGCCAGGCACCCGTGCTCTTTCAGTTCACAGCCTGCACCTGCTGCACCCGCAGATGCCCCAGCCTCCTCCAGCCGCTCCAGCTCCTCTTCTCCGTCGTCCTCTCCATGCTCTCACAGGCGAGCCTTGCTCCCGGCTCATCCACCTGCCTGGGTGGACCTTGGCCCTCTCCTGCCCACAGGTCCTCCTTCCCAGGCCTCACCTCTACCCTGCCTGTTCCCCGATATAAGGGTCATCTAAACACAGGCACACCTGTCCCCATCACGGAGATCTGAATGAGAATCAGTTTTGCACAACTGTTGGTCACGCTCATATATTCCACGGCAGGGGGAGTTCTGCTGTTGTTTTATTTACTTTTTGGTTTTGTTTTGTGTTGTTCACGTTCTCACTCTCAGACACAGAATAAAATCCAGAGCTAGCAGAAGGCTGCTGTGTCAGTCCCTGAGCGCTAAGTCAGTCCAGACTCCTGCTGTCCAGAGCAATGCATGAGAAATTAAAACACACCGGGAAGCTCAGACGCATTTAAATTCACTCCCAACCACCAGTGCTTTATTCTAGAGAGCAAAACAGAGGAGTGAAGCGCGCAGCGCTGAGACCAACGCCAGGCCCTTCGTTCAGAGACGCGCTCACTGCTTGTCACGGAGGCATTAAAAGCAGGGGGTCAGCGTCAGGATGTGTGCGCTCTGCCTCCCTCTCTATTACTGCCTTTAATTCATGAACGTTTGCAATCAGCCCCAGGCAGCACCAGGTCTTGCAAGGAGTGACCTCCGAGGGGACAGGCGGTGGATAAGAATATCTCAACCTCATTTTGCAAGCATCAAATCTCTGAGCCTTTTCAGACAAGTCTTTCACCCTAAGAGTCCCCCTGCCTGGTTAGAATTACAAGGCAAATATTTCAAGCATTTTAGAGGAAGACTTTCAAGATAAGCACTTATAATTAAACAGTTATGATAGTAACAAATCATTCCTAACTATTCTAGCAATGCAGTAATACACAGGGGTGAGAATGTGCTTTTGGAGTCAGAAAACCTCAGCTCACATACCAATTCTCCAATGACTCACTGTGAAATCTATATGGATCACGTATTCTAAGTGCATAATATTGTTTTGTTTCATTTACAGTAGGGATAAAAGATATAGCCATCTCACAGTTGTTTATGTATATAAAGGGATAATAAATATGGAATACTTAGCACAGCACTGAAGTATTTGAGAAATTCAACAGGGAGCTACTGTTCTTATGGGTTTATTAATACTGTTCATTAAAGCAAGTTTTCTAAAACAATTCTGCTATTCAAACTCTCAATAAGTATGACTGTTTCTCCATGAACAATGAAGGTGAAGACATTAGCTATTAGTCCACCAATCCCATGTGGTCCTGCTTTTATTAGAGAAATAAGCTTTTGTTGGATAATCATTTTACAGGGATGTGAAATGAAGCCACAGTGGGAATTGGGGTTTGATTTGTTTGTTTTGTTTTGCTTTTAGCATGAAGACATTTTCCACTTCTGTCTAACAATGTTTATTCAACCCTTTGAGCAGCCTCTTAATTGTTACAAATGAACATACATTTCCCTTACTTTGAGCAGCTCACACCTGTAATTCCAGCACTTTGGGAGGCTGAGGTGGTGGATCAGGAGGTCAGGAGATTAAGACCTGGCTAACATGGTGAAATCCTTGCAAAAATACAAAAAATTAGCCTGACATGGTGCAGGCGCCTGTAGTCCCAGATCCTCAGGAGGCTGAAGCAAGAGAATTGCTTGAACCTGGGAGGCGGAGGCTGCAGTGAGCTGAGATGGTGCCACTGCACTCCAGCCTGGGGACAGAGCAAGACTCGGTGTCAGAAAAAAAAAAAACAAAACAATAACCTAGGCCACTCATGCTGAGAAACGAATGTGGATGAACACATTAGGGAATATATAATCCCTGGGCATAGGATGCCTCTCGTCCTAACTTCCCACTTCCTTAGTGCCTTTCAACTCACTCATTCATTCACTCTCAGAGAGCATGAGCTAAGCACCCCCTACGCTTCTGATGCTAGGTTCAGAGATGGAGATCTTACTGGTAGTGCCAAACCCACCTGCATGCAGTCAGTGCTTGAGAATGTAACGTGCAGTCAGAAACACAGAGGGAAGTATGAGGACTGTTGCCCAAAGTTTCCCGAGGTTCCAAGGCAGCTGGAAGGGAGAGGTGTTTGAGATCTGGGGGCACTGGGAATGGAAAGCCGGCGTGCAGTCAGGCACCCCTCTTGGGAGTGTTTTAGAGAATGAATGTGTGAATGTGCCCTGTCCCTCTTCTGCCATGATTTCAGAGGCATTTACAGAAGTAGTGAGGAAACATAACAGACTCAAGCACCTTGATATCAACTCTGTTGAGCTCCATGCACTTGAGCCTCAGGCATGAGGCTTTCTCAGCATCCTGCCCTAAAATCAGGAATGAGAGATGAAACATCACTACAGCTCCCACAGACAGTAACAGAAAATTAAGGACATAGTATAAAATTCAAAAACTTAGGTGAAGTGGACAAAGTTCTTAAATGACACAAACTACCAAATTTCACTGAGGAGGAAATAGTTGCTATGCATAACTCTGTTTCTTATTAAAGACATTGGAGTCATATTTTAAAACCTTCTCACAAAGAAACTTGCCAGCCCCAGCGGCTTTAGTGATGAGTTTTATCAAACATTTAAAGAAATGATGATTTCAATTCTACAAACTCTTAAAAACTGGAAAATGAAGGAACATTTAACACCTCGTTTTGTGAAACTGACATACTGATAACAAAACCAGGCAGAGACTTTACAAGAAAACTGCAGATCATAAATATATTAATAGTGAAATAATTTCTTATACATTTTCTTATAAAATTTTTTAATAAAATTTCTTATAAAAATCAGATCCAGCAATTAAAAAAGATAATATATTATGACAAAGGTTGATGCATTCCAGGAATGCAAAGTTAGTTTAACATTTGAAAATCAACCAATACATTTAACTAATGTGGCTAAAAATAATTAAAAGTTACATGATCCTATGAATAGCTGCAAAAACATTTGGTAAAATCTGACATTTCATCATGATAACTCTCAGCCAAGTAGAACAAGAGAGAAAAAAGCATAGAAGTCAGAAGGGAAGAACCACATCTTCAGCTTCAGTGCTTTGACTGTGTGTGTCAAAAACATGATGCAATCTACACAAAAGTACTGAAACTAAGACCAGTTTACTGGGCGGAGGAGAGTATACCAAAACCCATTGTGTTTTAGTATGCCAGCTACAATTATTTAGACACTAACTGTTCATGCTATTTACAATAGCATCAAAATACATGAAACACTTAAGAACGAATTTAACAAAATACATTGAAAATACTAAAAGAAAAATGCAATGGACCTATCATATCCAACTCAATTTTGAGGAAAAAGTAATGAAGGTCATAAATATTACTTAAGATTTATATAAAGTTACAGTAATCAAGAAAGTGTGATATTACCATAAAGAGAGACATGAGACCGGGTATGGTGGCTCACGTCTGTAATCCCAGCACTTTGGGGGGCCGAGGCAGGCAGATCACCTGAAGTCAGGAGTTCAAGACCAGCCTGACC
Organism: Plecturocebus donacophilus; assembly: GCA_004027715.1. Taxonomy (NCBI): domain Eukaryota; kingdom Metazoa; phylum Chordata; class Mammalia; order Primates; family Pitheciidae; genus Plecturocebus; species Plecturocebus donacophilus. The sequence continues at coordinate 17,661 of PVKP010011509.1, read as the reverse complement.
AACATGGAGAAACCCCGTCTCTACTAAAAATACAAAATCAGCCAGATGTGGTGGCTCATGCCTGTAATCCCAGCTACTCAGGAGGCTGAGGCAGGAGAATCAGTTGAACCCGGGAGGAGGCTGCAGTGAGCCGATTTCACTCCATTGCACTCCGGTCTGCGCAACAAGAGCAAAACGCCATCAAAAAA
>PVKP010011509.1:0-17373 GCA_004027715.1 Plecturocebus donacophilus | reverse complement strand
TGAATTTCAACAAAGATGTCAAGGCAATTCAATGGAAAAACAAATTGTGCTGAAATAATAATAATTAGATATTTGTATATAAAATAAAAAAGAGTGAGAGATGTGTGTCCTTACTTTACACCATATAAAAAAATTAACTCAAATATTTCATAGACCTAAGCATAAGAATAAAAACCATAAAACTTCTATAATACCTTTCAGGAGCAATGTCCTTATGACCTTGGACTGGTCAGAGTTCTTAGACAGCACACCACAAGTCTGAGTTATACGATTTCAAAAATAAATACATCAACTGGATTTTGTTAAAATATTAAAAATGTGCTGTTTCAAAGACATTTTTAGGAAAAATGAAAAAGGAGCTTCATACTGGGGAAAATAACTAAAAATCATATATGTTATTTTATAAATCTTGTGTCTGCAAATATAAAGTACTCTTACAACTTGATAATGAGACATAGAACAAGACAACCCAATAAAAATAAAATAGGAAAAACATTTGAAGAAATATGAAACAAAAGAGGTATATATGGTTAAAAAGCACAACATGCAACCAGTGATTAATGTTCAGCCTCACTAATCACAGGTTAATTAGAAATGAAATGAAATTAGTTATTTTAAAGTCTGATAATAATACCAAGCATTGAAGAAATTGTGGAGCCACTGAAACTTCATGCATTGTTTGGGGGAAAGCAAAATAGTACAGACACCTTGAAAAACAGCTGGCATTTTCTTATAAAGTTAAACATACACTTTACATGAGTCAAACATCCCCCTCCTACACAGTCGCCCTAAGGAAAATGAAAACACGTCTACACAAAGAACAAGAAGTGAATGTGCACAGCAGCTTATTATTAATAGATAAAAACTGGAAACAGCCCAAATGCTCATCATCTTTTGGGTGCAAAGTCAGATGGTGGCACAGCACATGGTGGAATACTACTCAGCACTAAAAAAGGCAGACCACTGACGTGGCCACCACAGGCAGATCCCCAAGCATGGGACTGCATGAAAGTCACCAGGCAGAAGCACACGGGCTGTAGGAGCGGTTCTATTCACCTAAAATCCTAGAAAAGGCAAACTTGAGTCACAGGAACAGGTCAGTGATTGGCTGGGGTCATGAGGGATGAGGTACCTTTTCGGATGGGGAAATGTCCTAAGTCTTTGTCATGGTGGTTGTCACATGGTATACATTTGTCAAAACTCATCAAGCTGTGCACTTAAGGTGGGTAAATGGGACTACATAGACACCATACCTCAGTACATACATCATTTTATCACTCTAGTGGTCATATGAAGAAGGAATTAGAAAGACGCCCCAGGATAAAAAGGGTGCCAGAAAGGAGGCTACTGTGGAGTCCCAGGACAAACGTGGAAGCTGCAGTGAGGGGGGTCCTGGGGGGTGGACGGAGAAGGTGCTGCTACTGTGACCTCAAAGCCGTTTTTCCCTTTAAGAAATGGAATACTTTGGGGAAAATTCCATTACTAAGAGAAATGTTTAATAGTGATGTATGTTTTGTATTGAAAATATGATACATTGCATGCCAAATCAAAGGGCCCCTGAAGTGTCCCTAACAGTATCCTTTTCTTTTCCTGTAAGACAAGTGGTCACTTTTTTATGATGTGGTTCACCCCCTTGGCCTGATCTCTGCACAGGCGACCCCAGGCAGGACCCCCGAGCACGAACCCCGCTGCGCCTCCATCCTTCCTGGTAGAAGCCTCCCTCTGGGCCCAGCTGCACGTGAGCTTACGAAACCATCCCCCTGACCCGGCAGGAAGGCTCTCCTACCACTTGCGCCCTCCAAGAGGGGCAGGGGTCTGCTCTGTGCACGTCCCCTCCTGGGCAATTCTGGCTGCACATTAACCATTACGTTCCAAGAGAAAGTGAGACTCACTGAAATTTCACATCGTTCAAACGTTCTTTGCTTTAACCCTTCAACAGTCAGGATGGACCTTTTTTCTTTGCACGTGCACTGGCTATGAGACCCAAGAGAAGAGTAAACTAGACTTATCAACTCACCCTCCGAAGAGCGTGTGGGCCTGGGAATCCACGCAGCTGCAGAGCCCTCTCACTCAGGAGCCCACGCTCTTCCCAGTACTCGGCTCTCATCCACTTCATCTTCAGTACTCTAGGCATTTTCCAGTACACATTTGTGCACGTCCCAATGATTTTTATCTCTTTTTGCAACACTAAACATTGATTTTTCTTCTCTGTGATTAAGTTATTCCAGATAGTAGGTTGTGAGGGGAAAAGACATTTTATTAGTTAATAATTTCCTTACCAAACTATTTGAGTCATGACTGAATCATATATTTTTATGGGCTACTAGGCCACTGAATCAGAGGCAGAAGAACTGAAGCACATTTTTTGCTTCTGGAAAGCTTGAAATGGCCCTAATATTTTACCAAGGAAGAAGCTTTGACCATTTCAAGTATTTCAGCCCCAACTTTCCTTATGAGACTTCATTCAGCTGAAAATTCAGTGGACTATAAAATATTCACATCAATTATCGCCAAAATAACTTGGAAAGGAAAATATTAGCTAACACATTTATAGTAGTTTGAATATATTCTTGGCTGCAATGTGTATTGCCTGCTCTTAAATCAGAATATCAACATGCAAAAAAGAATTTAGCAATAAAACATCAAAGAAAATGTAATGAGAGTTTGGTGATGCAAAAAATTATCTCTTTTTCTTATCTAGGTCCTTTACCTGAAGGAATAACTTAGAATCTCTCATATCCTGCTTCTCATAGAATAATAAAATCACAGCTGTCTTGTTTTTCTTCGTTCTTTCCCTGCGATGCTGCCGTCCCCCAAATTAATTGTGTCCCCCCAATATTTCTGCGACGATGCCCTCAACTCCACAAGTGCAGAATATGACTATTTCAAGACAGTCTTTAAAGGGGTAATGAAGGTCCAGGGTATTTTGAGATAGAGTAAACTGGAGACTATATTTCAAGACAGAGTTTTGAAAAGGTAATGACAGTAAAGTGAGGTCACATCAGCAGGCTCTATTTAACACGACCATGTCCTAACAGGAAGAGGAGAGGACAACACGGGCACACAGAGAAAAGACTGTGTGAGGACACAGGGAAGAGATGGCCGTCTTCGAGCCACAGGGAGGGGCCTCAGGAGAATCCAAGCCTGCAGACGCCTTGATCTTGGACCGGCAGCCCCCAGAGTTGGGAGAACGTACCTCCTGCTGCTTAGGCTCCTGGTCTGGGGCACTGTGCTGAGGCAGCCCCAGCAGACCATCACAGGGCAGTGCCTCTAGCCCTGGCCCCCTGGCCCCTCTGGGTAACAAAATGCAGCTCTGGAGTGAGAAGATGCCAGGCTAGACTCTGAAACCCAGTGGCAGCCAAGCCCGTAGCAGGTGCTCATGCTCGCACTGTTGTGACTCTGAGCCACCGGGTCCTCTTGTCTACAGCCAAACCAGTGCCAGTGGGCTGTCTCCAGCCCTGCCAAACTGCAGCTGAAGACGGGCTGCAGCTCTGACGATGGCGGCCTCAAGCCTCTGGCCACATGGTGAGCTGGCTTGCCCCAAAGTGGCTCCAGCCATGTTTGAGAAGCCTGGGTTGTGCACTTGGGTCTGCCTTGTCCCTGTGCCCCCACTGTGTCTGCTGTGTGCCAGCATGCAGATTCAGAGCTGCTTCTAGGAGCGTCCCCTTCACCACTGCCCAGGTGAAGCTGGTGCAAGGAGGCAGCCTGGGGGTCCTCCGCCGGCCCATGTGACCTGGGGATCCTCACGGAAAGGACCCTCCTCCACTCTGCCTTCAGCTCCCTGTGTCCAACAGTCCTCCAATTTCTCAGACACAGTGGAGCCACAATGCACATTTAGAAGTTTAAAGCCATGTCTGCGGCCACTGTATGGTCACACCGTCTCCCTTGAGGAGCCTCTGCTGATATGGAGGGTCTCAGCCTTCCAAGTCTGATTCTGACTGACTGAGCTGCGTGTCTGCCCAAGACAGGGGCGGGACTCTCGAGGTGTCACCTAGGGCAGGAGAAGGAGAGCAGCTGTGTTGAGCTCAGGGGCTGGGGTGGCGGCGAGGCCAGGGGTCACCATGTCCCCGGGATCAGGGAAGCCCATGCACAGGGCGGGGGGGGGGCTGCCCCCGGCTTCTCCTGCCCGGTGGCCACTTGTGCCTCATCTGGATACCTCTCCTGGGGCCACACGTCAACCCTACTAAACGGGAGTTCTCAACTCCCTTGAGCGTGTTTCTGTTGGTTATCACCCCTCGATTTCTGAGCAGGACTGTGGTTTCCTCGTGGAATTAAGGGCTGAGCTGTGGACAGCCTTGGTCAACTTCATCAATGTCGCTCCATGCTCTAGAAGCCAAGCTAACTCTTAGGAGTGACCAGCACAGAGTGGAAGATGGAGGATAAATCTGTCTCCTGGAAGGCATTCTTTAAAGCCATGGGCACAGCAGCTGCAGTGCCAGCTCTCAGCCCAGCACAGGTTGGCACCTGGGGGCCCATATCTTCTAAAAATGCTTGAGGTGAGGGGAGATGGCTCCTCCTTCGCTTTTCCCTCTAAATTTGGTGCTGTTTCTCCAAACACTACATGTTCCACTTGGTCCAGGTTTCTCCATCCTTTTACCCCAATCCCAACCCCCAGAGAACAGAGGAGGCTTCTACTAGGATAGGTGACTTCTTCCCCATGCTCTGCCCAGGGACTTGAAGGCAGTCCGAGATCCAGACTCAATGCCATGGGATGTGGCCATTTTCACTGCACATGTCACATAGCGTTTCTAGGAGACACAGCTGTTTTAAATGTTATCATGTATCTGTACAAATTATCGGGCAGCTTAACAACATAGATGAAAGTGAAACAAATTGACTTCAAGCTTGCTTTAAGCTCTTTCTGAAACTCTATGTGGCAATTATCATAATAACGCTTAGCATCTTCAAAGCCTCTTGAAAACATTAACAAATTAATCTCCACCACAGCAAAGTAAGGTAGAGGCACAGGTGCGCTATTATCAACTGTGATTTGCCCACAGAGAAACTAAGGAAAAGTGGTTATATGAATGCCCTGGACACCACACATATCCACACGTGCACACACACTCACACACAGTGGAGTCGGAACCGCAGGCATCCAAGCAGTCCCTGTCCTTGGGGAAGTGGTGCCCAGCCCCGTCACTGGCTCGGTTGTTTAAATGTGGTCTTCTTTCTTTCGGAGCTGCATGCTCGATGACTTTGCCTGTGCATCTTCTCAGATCTGCTGCCATCATTATCTTTTGAACCAGCACACAACAACAGCCCACCTCCTTTCTCCTGAGAGTGGGGGTCTGGTACCGTGCCTGGTCCTCGGCCCACTGGACGCCTGTGCTCTATGTGCCCATCCCTCCGCCACAGGCAGGTGGCCCGCTGGGGTCTTGGGTGGGCAGTCTCCAAGGATCAGCTCTGGGCTGCCAGAAGTGAGGTCTTAGATTCAGTAGATGGCACTCTTACCTCTGAATCAGCCGGCATCAGTGTGGCTCTGCACAGGAGCACCTGAGAAAGACGAGATAACCTTGTTACTTTCTGAATTTACAGCAGCAGAAACTTGAAAGTGTGTCCTCTTAGGGTGGAAATTATAAGCTTTTTGCAAACTCCCTAAAGAGGCCTCCCCTACGTCCTTTGACTAACAGCCTCTGAAAAACATGCAAAATTACTGAGAGACGTAGAAGTGGTTTGGGCTACGAAATACTTCTTCTAGCAAAAGACCTTCCAGAAGGTTCTGTCAAGTGGCCTGGTCATCAGCGCCAGCGTCATTAACTTACTTCTGTTCACACATGTCTCATCTCGTGTCAGCCCGTGTTTTAGATAGATGGTTCCCGTAGATAGTCTGTTGTCAGGTAATGCTATCTGTCCTGTGTACAACTCATTACTTTTGCCCCATTACCTGTCAGAAAATAATTATGACAAAAATAATCAATGGCATAAGATATAAACTAGATAGCCAGTTTATTAAGTAGCTTTGGAATCCTTGCCATCTGTTTGTTTTTCTGATTTTATACTTCTTGAAGTCTCAAGCTGCCGAGAGTAAGACAAATTAAAGCTTCAAAAAGGCCTCTTGCCATGGAATTAACAAAAAATGGAAACCACCCCAATTCCATCAGGAAGCAGCACTCACTGCGAAGTTTGTGGTGGACTCCTTCTCGTGGTTTTAGTGAGGATTCCCATGGACGCAATGAGAGAAATCAACTTTGATTTGGCTGAAAGCAATAGGTGACTTTACCAAAGGAAACTTCGGAGTCCCTGAGAGTTTCCAATCAGCACCGTTCAGGGGCGACCTGGAGCCAGGAGCCGCAAGCTGTCAGGACTTCCTGCGCCCGAGCGTCTGCAGATCTCTCTGTAGCGCATGTGGGAGAAGGTGCCTGCTGCCCACGGAGCCCAAACTCAGAGCTCCTGCTTCCCAGAGGAATTGCAGTTTTCAGTTCCCAGTGAAGGCTCTCCAGGGTCCAGCTGGGATCATGTGACATACAGGAGGACCAGTCCTCTCTCTGGGCCTCAGGACACACAATGGCTCCCAAGCTGCTAGACAAAAGGGTGCAGTTCCCAGAGTGTGTGTGTAAGATAGGGAGGGGTTCAAAAATGCAGAGCGAGAGGAACATGGGCTTAGAAGTAAATTGGTGCTGCTATACAGGTTATTTTTATAATTATTAATGAACTTGTCTTTTTAATAAAAGCAACATCTTAGGACAGTTCTTAAGTGTCCATCACACTTCTTAAACTACAATTTGTTACATTTAGGAATTCCTAGATTCAATGATGATACAAGCTTTAATTATTTCCATTTTTCTCTAAAAATCTGATGGAATTGCCAGGATTGGTATAATTCTTTCTTTCCCTCCCTCCCTCCCTTCCTTCCTTTTTCTTTTCTTTTCTTTTTTCTTTTTTTTTTTTTTTTGACAGAGTCTCACTCTGTTGCTCAGGCTGGAATGCAATGGTGTGATCTCAGCTCACTGCAACCTCCGCCTCCCAGGTTCAAGCAATTCTCCTGCCTCAGCCTCCCATGTAGCTGTGACTACAGGCACAAGCCTAAAGCCGCCTAATTACAGGTGCCTGACTAATTTATTTTATTTTTAGTAGAGATGGAGTTTCACCATGTTGGCCAGGCTGGTCTCAAACTCCACCACACCCAGCCAGTGTTGGTTTTCATGACATTCTCACAGTGGCTGGTAAATGACGTTTCGGCCCGAGGAACGTGGGTCCCGGGGTGGCTGCCAGAGGTACTGATCTGTCACCCGGCCAGGTCTGACTCTCGCCTTTCCCCAGAACAGGGTGGAGAAACATGGCAGGTCCCCAGCTAACGCTCTGGGAATGAGGGGCTGAGGGTGCAGTGAGGTCTCCTCTTGTCTCTCCTCTAAGCTGTGCTGCACATTCTCTTGAGCCTTCCCTGCAGGAGGTGGTGAAGGAGAAGGGTTGTGCCTGTGGGATGGATAGGAGCACTGGTCCCCGGAGAGGGCCTGGAGGTGCATGTGAGCCTCTGCTGTCTCTCTGTCTTCCTCTGTGACTCTCTCTGTCTCTCTGTTTCTCTCTGTCTCTGCCTCTCTGTGTGTCTCTCTGTCTCTCTCATTTTTCAGCCTTTGTTTTGTGCCCTTCCTGGCACAGTGCTCTGGTCCTCTCTAAACCCTGCCCCAGGTATGTGTGTGCATGAGAGCGTTTGGACCTGCTTCCTTCTGAAGCCTTCCTGGTTCTGATGTCCTAGAGAGCCATCGAGCTCTTGCACGTGCCCCTGCTGTGGGTGTCCAGGTCTCCGTGAGCCCATGACAGCTGCTGAATAGGGTTCTGCACACAGTCCCTGGGCAGGAGCATGCTTGTCTGCAAGAGGGGCCACTGGGCACGGAGCTGCATGGGTGGAAACTGGGATGATCCCAGCAGTGGAGCATGAAGAGCCGGCTCAGCATGGCACCCACTGATGCCACCTGACTGTCTAGTTCCCACTGAGCCCTCCCCAACAGGGGTGTGATCGGATCTGGAAACTTTATTGATACTGGTCTTGGTCCAGTCCTTTTCTATTTCTTCTGGGCCTGGGACCTGTTTCCTGAGGCTTTTTCACTTGTTCATCTCTCTCTTCTCTGCTGGCTTCTTTCTTTCGGCATCTACACACACTAACCTATTTTACTTGTTCTCTCCTGCATGTGGGAAGTAAACTCACAAACACGTCCACTCATGCCACACTCATGCACACTCATGCACAAACGCACATGCACACACACTCATGCACACATGCACACTCACACACACAATTATGGACACACACACGCACACATACATGCACAGATGCACATGCACACACATGCACACACACGTGTGCATGTGCACAAATGCACAAGCACACACTCATGCACACGTGTATGCACACTCATGCACACATGCACACACACGATCATGGACACATTCATGCATGCACACACATTCATGCACAAATGCACATGCACACACAAGCACACACTCATGCACACACTCATGAATGCATGTGCATGCATGCACTGCCATTTGCCTGTGTGACATGATTTTCTTCTCTGTGAACCACTTGATCTTGAATATTCCATCTTCATGCAGGGTCTCCACCCCTGCCAACCAGCTAACAAATTTTACCAAGGTCACCCTGACTTCCTAATTGCCAAAGCTAATGGGAACTTTGGAAAATTCCACTTTCGTTGTCAGTTTTCGTCACTTACTGTGGAAACGCTTTCGTGCCGCCCTCTCTGTCTTTCCACTCTGCGGCTCCACCTGTTCCTGCTCCACGTTGTTTCTCCTCTCCTCGCCCTTTGCAAACTCCTCACAGTTGGGTTTCTCTGTGGGACTGCGCCCTGCCGTTTACTCAGGGGCTCACACGGCTGCTGTGGCCTCTGCTTCCACCTGCCCAGCCCCGCAGGGTCTCTGCCCAGCATCCCACAGCAGCCTGGTGACATGGGCTGTCCCTCCATGGCCCCCTCCACCCGTAGTGCTGCTTTGTTCTACCCATTGTCTGGTGGATGCCAGGGTCCATCCCGTCCATCCTGTCTCCCCGACTCTCCATCTGAGCCAGCTACTTTGTGTAGCTTTGTCTTGTCTCTCCTAACTGGCCTTCTTACCCTCCCCACCCCTCAGAGCCTTCTCATTCAGCCAGAAGGAGCTCCCGAACCCCAGCTCTGGTAATGTCCATCATGCCTCCACTTAAATGCCCTTGGACTCCTCCCCAGTCATTTTCCGTGACATGCCCAGATCAACTGCATCTCCACCTCTGCTCCCTGGTCCGTCCTCCTCTGCACCCTGTGGAGCCATGCTTGCTCCTCATATCTCTTACTCTTCATGTATGTTTTGTGCACCTGCGCCTCCCTTCTCTAGGTGAGTTTCCTCATGCAGGGCTCTGTGCATGTTCATCCTGACATCTCTCTTGCAATGTGAATGAGTTGTCCCCATTCATTATTTGCTGAATAAGGGAAAGAACCAAGAACTTGGTCAATGGATGAATCAAAAGAATCAGGCAGAGAAAGAATGGTGATCCATTTCTAAGGGAGATAGGCAGCAGAAGGTGAAAGCCATGGCAAAGAGTCGATTTAAGGAAGAGATTCAGAACAAGTTGCCCTAAGTGTTAAAAGACTGCAGAAACATCATCTAAATACAACTCATTGTCTTTAAAAAATGGAAGTTGTGTTCATTTTTTATTGCTGCAGTAACAAATCACCACACACTTAGTGACTGACATCAGCAGACATCTATCACTCTATAGCAGACTGGGTCCTCTGATCCAGGAAGCCTGGGATTCCTCTCTCAACCTATCCCTGCAAAGTTCTCCAAGTGAGATATGGAGTTTGTCTCCTGGACATGTACTGGCACCTTATCAGAGAAAGTGGGGAGGGAGGGATAGGTGCTCTTATCTACTTTTACAGAGGAGAAAGCTTGAGGTTGAAAGGTTGGGTGGTTTGTCCAAGGGCTTGCTTTATTCTAGGCCCAGAATAGTGTCTGATATACATGAAATGTATGCTATGATGGATGGATGAATGAATGGATGAATATATGGGTAGATGGTTGGGTGGGCAGATAGGTGGATGGATGAGTGGATGGACACATGGATAGATAAACAGATAGATGAGTGGATGGATGGATGGGTGGTTGGGTAAATGGATGATTAAGTGGATGGATGAATGAGTGGTTGGATGGGTGGTTGGGTGGATGGTTGCATGGATGAATGAATGGATGGATGAATGGATGGATGGATGGACAGATAGGCAAATGAGTGAATGTGTGTATGTATGTTTGTATGGATGGGTGGTTGGGTGGATGGGTGGATGTATGTATGAATGTATGGGTGAATGGGTGGTAGGTGTATAGACATTTGGGTGGATGGATGGGTTGATGGGTGAGTGGATGTTTGGGTGGATGGGTATATGGGTGAATGGGTGGATGGATGGAGGGATGAATGGATGGATGGATGAATGGATGGATGGATAGATGAATGAATATATGGATGGATGGTTGAGTGGACAGATAGGTGGATGGGTGAGTGGATGGACAGATGAATAGATGAATAGGTAGATGAATGAGTGGATGGATGGATGGGTGGTTGGGCAGACAGATGGTTGGGTGGATGGATAATTGGGTAGATGGGTGAATGGGTAGACAGGTGGATGAACTGACAGATAGGTTAATGGGTGAATGGATGGTTGGTGGGTGGATAATTGGATAGATGGGTGAATGGGTGGTTGGGTGGATGAACAGACAGATAGGTGAATGGGTGGATGGATGGATGGATAAATGGTTTGGGTGGATGGATGGTTGGATGAATGGGTGAATGGATGGGTGATTGGGTGGATGGATGGTTGAACAGATGGGTGGCTGGGTGGATGGATGATTCTGTAGATGGATGGTTGGATAAGTGGATGAATGTTTGGGTAGATGGGTGGATGGATGGATGGATGGATGAATGGATGGTTTGGGTGGATGGATGGTTGAGTGGATGGATAATTGGGTAGATGGGTGAATGGGTGGATGGGTGGATGAACAGACAGGTACGTGAATGGGTGGATGGACGGATGGATAAATGGTTTGGGTGGATGGATGGTTGGGTGAATGGGTGAATGGGTGAAAGGATGGGTGGTTGGGTGGATGGATGAGTGAACAGATGGTTGGCTGGATGGATGGATTATTCTGTAGATAGATGGTTGGATGGGTGGATGGATGTTTGGGTGGATGGGTGGATAGTTGGATGGATGGATGGATGGATGGATGGATGGATGGATGGATGGATGAAGTATCCTTAGTAGAAACTTAAAGTAACCCCAGATGTCCTGGTTTCCCTTACATACTACACCTCCTCATGGGTCTTGGGGGAACTCAGCACTGGCCAGCATCCCTGTGCTGCTTTACTGAACAGAATCTGGCTCTGGGTGCTGGGGCTGCAGCTGGAAACCATGGTGTTTTCCCTCTGGGATCTCATACTGTTGTCTCCTCTCACTTCTTTCCACTCTAGGCTCTTCCTCTCCCCATGCACTGCCTTAAAGTGGAAACCACTTGCTGGTTCATACGCAACTCTTGGCTGAAGGTGTCTCTATCTGGGAACAGATATGTCCCACCGGAAATGCTCTGGGTAGCCAGGGAGAGCCAGACTGTCAAAGGCAAGAACCTTGTCCTCCTTTACTGAAGAGACCCCTCATGTCACTCCAGATCATTTGGGGCTCTCCTGGGAGTTTGTGCGGTTGAAAGAACACAGAAGCCCTGTGTGGGTTGCTGGGAAGTAGCTTCTGTGCTCATTCCCATTCTCTATCAAAATCTTTCTTCCCAGTTGGTGCTTGGAGTCATCAGAGCCATTTGGTAGGTGGTGACCCCACGTAGGGGTATAGGACTCACTCGGAGCAGTGGCCAGGAACACATCCCATGGACTTAGGTCAGGTCCTGGCTGTGCTGGCCATGCAGCATTGGGCAAGGAGCCTCAGTATGCTTACCTGCAGAGAGAGGAAGAGGCACCGTACACAGTTACCATGAGAGCGAAAGGAGACGTGGATAGAGTCTTGCTATTTCCTCTCCTTTCACTTCAGTCACACATGTATCTTTCCTTTTGCTGTTTGGGGAGTAGAGGAAGGGAGGTAACATGTGCACACCTGAGTGAATGTAGGTGTGTTCCCGTGTATGTGGTGAGCGTCAGGACATGAGGCCAGGACATGGGCCCCATCATAGTCGTGCACAGCTAGTGGAGGGCAGCGGGCTTTGGCTGAGGCCTTGGCTGCAGTTGTGCTTCTGTCCTCACTGCTGCCTGTCCCCGCCTCTGCTTTCTTCACCTCCTGAGAACGAACCAGGGCAAAGTGATGGCCAGAGTAAATGCTCTGGTCAACCGTGGGTGAACTGGGCCCTGGCATGTCCTCCGTGTGAACTTCCTCAAAGATCCCTCTCCACCCACACACTCAAGAAACATGAATCTCTGTCCTACCTGCACCCCCATCATTCGGGATCTGGAGTCACTCCCGCTGGTCCACTGTGCCTCCTATAGTGCCACTCTGGGCCATCTCTATCCTTTCAGGGACGGCTGGAGGGAGTGGTGGTCTCTGATCACATGGTGAAGGACTTCAGAAGCAGAAACCTGACTCCAGCCTGGCAGAACCAGAGAGGAAGTTTGGAACAATCTGGCCTTGACACCCTCTGAGACGTAGGGCTCATTCTTGGGCCACAGTGGCCCCTAAAGAAGAGCATGTGGCGGCCAACCCAGGAGGAGCAATGGGGATTGACTCCTGAGCGCAGCGTGCATTTCTCCTCCTCGTCAGTGCCCATCTTCTCATGGGCAGAATTCTCAGGTGGCCTCAATGCCCCAGGCTTTGTGTAGCTGCAGCCTTTGGAGGATGGCGGAAGCTGTGACTGTGACTCAGCGCCGTCCTCACAGTTGTGCTGGCCACATGGGAAGGAAAGGCTGTGGCTGGGCCTGGCCCCATCAGGTAAGCCTTACGAAGCAGAGTTGTCCCCAGTTGGTGTTGGAAAAGAAAGGAAAATGGACTCGGTATGGCTGGCCTGATAAGCACTCGCCCTATGGGCCACCTGTGGGGGCCATAGGGTGGGGACCTGAGGGGAGTTCTAGGACCTAACTTTGGTACCCAAGTGAAGGACAGCAAGAAAATGGGGCTTCAGTCTCACAGCTTTAAAGAAGCAAACCTGCCAACAGCCAGTGAGCCTGAAAGAGCACCCGGCCTCAACTGTGAACAGCACCCCTGGCTGACACCTTAATCAAAACTCATAGAGAAGCTGAGCAGAAAATCCAGCCACTCTATGCCCAGACTCCTGACCCACAGAACAGCCAGGTCATGAGCACATGCTGTTTGAACCTGCTGTTTTTTATCATGTATTACTCAACAATAATTGATATTCTGGATCTGGTTGTAGCCAGAATCCTAGAGATAGCCCAAGGAACGTGGATTTCAGTACTTTGCAGATGGATGGGGTAATCCATCTGGCATTCTCTCCTGAGGCCTGTCTTCACACAGCTCCTTACGCCCATGGTTTGCTGGCCTTTTGTAATCAACTGAAGGTTCCTCAACGGCAAACAGATTGGTCTTTTGGAAGCCTAATAATCTAAAATAATCGGCACACTGTTCCATTTAATGTTTTCTTTTGGTGACTTGTTTTAAAGCTTAATAAGAATCCTAAGAGGATTAATAAGTTCATATGAGTTTGATGTTTTAAGATAACCAATAAGAAGGCACAAACATACTGAACATCAGATTATACTATGATTGCATATAAGGCTTAGAACTACCTGTATTTTAACACTTTGAACATTGGACTTGCTGGACGGAATTCCGAAGGTATGTGTTACTACTGAATTCTCTAAATCTATTTACAGCTAGAACCCAGTAAGCATGGGGGAAAAGGACCCAGGCGGTGCACCCCAGCCTCGGGGAGGCCATCCCGATGGTAGGCAGCTCAGCGCGTTCCCCTCCCCGCACCTGCAGCGTCTTCCGCTTGCTTTGCTATTTCACAAGAGCACTTATGAATGTGCCTATTGAGAGAAAAGTGATCCCTTTGATTTGCATGTATTATGTCTTTAATAAGGGACTTTTTCCTTCTGGTTATGGAAATAAAATATCAATCATTCCTCTGTGAGGGTGTTCTGTGTGCGCCTGGGTATTGGTGGCATCTTTCCTAGTCCGCGTTTGACCCACAGCCCATCCACATTACCCTGTCTGTCCAGCACTTCTGTGAGCAGCCACAGCAGGTGACAGGAAGGGAAGAATTGGCCTCCGCAAAGGGGAGTTCTGATACAGTGACATTCTCGCATTCTCGGTGACGGTTCCAAGACGTCACTGCCAGAAAACAATGGACAAGCCATTTGACCCAGCAGGACAGAGGGAGAACAAATGTGTTTTACTCACTACAGCGAAAAGATAGGATGAAATTTGATGCCTTTAATTAGATGAGGCCTGAAGATAGGGCCAGTTCTCTTTGGAAAATACGGTGGCGTAGGGTGCTCATGACCAGCCCGTGGGTGGAGTGATGTGCGTGCCTCTGTGCACACTTGGGTGGGGCCGTCTAATTCGAGTAATGTGGCTTAATCAGGTTCCCTTGATTTGCTGCCAGCAACATTCTCATTTCCGTTCTGAGCTCACACTCACCAGAGATGTACCTATTTTATTAAGCCGTTTCTTAGGGATTTGACTGAACAGAAACGTGTAAGTGCTTTCAACTCCTCACGCTCCCCCTCTCCATGTGTCTTTGAGTTATACATTCTGTTGAGAATACAGGGTGGTCGCCTCTCTGTTTTGGCCGAACATTTCTGAGTAAGCCACACCTTTCCACATTTACATTTTAGTAATTGCATTATCTCCAACGATCTCTGATGACAAGCAGACATGGTTTCCACAGCAAGCATGACTTCAGGTTCTTCCTGTTTCTTAATTAAGATTCAATTTGTTCTGAGTGCCAAATTTCCAAGCCTCCTACATTCTTTACTCACCTTTTGTGTCTATCAATCAACTATTACACAGACTTAACCGAATGCTTATAAAGGGCACAGAATTTTGTGTGATGTGCCGTTAGGAGATGTAGGTGTGGGAGGGCAGAGAGAGAGAGAGCACATTTGCTCCTGTTGAGATAGGATACAGGGCCTGCGCATGATCACAAAGCTTTCTTTTGTGCAGCGTAGTGGTAAAAGAGCACTGACCGGGCCCAGCAGATTATAGTGTAAGTCAATTAGCAATTGTAAGACACCAGAGAGCCACGGTGACTTTCTTAGAGGGATTTCCAAAAGTCTAAAAATTTCCCAAACAACGATAGGCAAAACTAGCGAATAGAAATCTCTCCCCTCAAGCTGCAGGGCAAACTCAGAAACCTGATCTTGTCTTTTAACAAGTTGATGTAAGCCAATTTATGAAGCCATTCACAACCTCAGCCCCTGATGGCACTGCAAGCTACCTGACGGGTTGGTGGAAGCTCTGCCCTGGGAGAGGGTTCCAGTGTGTCCAGGCTGCCATGAAGCCCATGCCCTGTGCCACCTAAAACCAATCCTGCTCGTCCCCTAAGCCAGGGATTGTCAACTTCAACAAGCAGGCCGGTCAGGAGGAAGGCTGGGAAGATTCTGGCCCAGGAGGGGTGGGGGGTGGGCTGGGAGCCAAGCACCCACCTTTCTCGGTCACCAGGTAGGGCTGCCATGGCTTGTCTGAGAAACACTTTGAATGTCACCGTCCTTAGAGTGGGCCTAGCACTCTGGTGCCCCCTTCACACATCCTGTGAAAATCCCGGGGATCCCCACACTCTGACTTCCTCCATTTCCCGCCCCCACTCTTTTTTTGGTGAACATAGCCCTGCTGGGCTCTGGGTGCTAAAACTGAAGCAGGAGTGTGGGGTGTCTCTGGGTGCCTGTGTCCCTGGAGGCCAGACGGCCCCCGTCAGACCAGTGGAGGAGCCGGAGCAGTGCAGCTGAGGCTCTGCAGACAGGAGGGGACCCTGGGGAAGTCACCGAAGGGGCACAGAGAAGGGTGCCAGGCCCTGACAGACGAGGCAGAGGGCACAAGTGAGGGAGGCCAGAAGCCTTGGAAGATGGAAGTGGGTGCTGACCCCTGAGAGACCCATGCTGGGAACTGGGGCCCCAGCAGAGCCCATGTGGGTGACCAGCGAGGTTGGAGATGGGGCCTGAGAGGTCCCCGGGAGGAGCACAGGCTTATGCTGAGGTCCAGAGAGGCTGTTCCAGCTTAAACCACGGGAGTGCCGTCGAATTGGATACCGGGAGTGAGCGAGGGGAAAGGAGGAGAGGGAAGGAAACCGTGGAGCTTCAGGCTTGAGGACGGGAGAGGGGGTTGCCCAGGGCCCAGGCTGGGGCTGAGGGTGGGAGGATAATCCCAGCTGTGTCTTCGAAAGAGGGGCTTGGACACCGCAGACGCTCTTCATGGAATCTCCCTACTTCCAGAGACGTTTTTTCCCAGCATAGATTGAGACCATCAAACTCTAATATCTCGGAGGCACCCCCACCGTGACACCCGAGGAGTGTGGCTGATACGGTCACCCCAGACCTTGGACTTGGGAGTTTCCACACCAGTGTGCACACTGGAATTTCCAGAACTGTCCCAGGGAAATGCAGCCTGGCCCACAGCCTCTGAGCAGGTGCCGGCAGCCCATCCGGTGCACACGCTGTCTGACTGTGCGTGGAGAGCAGGACGCTGCATGCACACGCTGTGCGTTTTGTCTCTGGGCAGCTGCCCTGGGACCCAGCACCCAGAATGCACAGTTTATTTATGGATACAGATGAGCAGAGAGATAATTACAGCAGGGGAATTAGGCAGGTTTTCTGGACATGTCTTGTAACACAGAAGCCTCAGAGATGCTAACAGTACGGAGAGTTCTAGGAAGAGGTGCCCAGAGCCGCCTGGGGCCCCGCACCTGCACAGCCTCCTCCTGGGCGTGTCGGCTCCGCCCGCCTCTGCTCACTTCCCTGCCTGGGCACTGACTGTGGGAGCCCCGCTGCTGGCACCCGGCCTTCAGCCTCAGTGCTCACTCTAAAACCTTCTGTCACATTGGCAAAGCAAAGGGGCCCCTCTAGGCAGCCGGTGGCAGATTCCCTGGTCCTGCCTGGCCCTGCAGAGCCCCCTCTCCTGCCTCTCGGCTTGTCAGGGCCAAGCTGTCTCAGCCCTGTAAGTGGATCTGAAACTCACCTGGCTGCACTTACCCTGCAAACGTCCTGAGCATCGTGTTATTAGCAGCAAACAGTAGGCCTTTTAGAAAGGGAGAGCACTATGCTTACTGTCAATGAGGTGTGACCGAGTCTGGGCTTTGGAGCAGGAAGCAAGCTCATTCTGTTTTTGGGTGATGCTGCTTATAATTTAATATAAACAGTGATAGAAACATCAGAAAGTGACCCAAAGGACCATTTCCCTTTCTGAGACTTACACACAAATTATATATGCACCATATTTAATAATACAA
>PVKP010011508.1:0-61211 GCA_004027715.1 Plecturocebus donacophilus | reverse complement strand
GGGGTGGGAGAGCATGGGGAGATGGAGGAAGTGGGGATGGAGGAAGGGGCAGAGAGATACCAAGGGGATAAAGGGACAGAGACGGGCAGATAGAGGGATAGAGGACAGAAGAGTCAGGACAGAGAAGGAGATGGAGGGTTGAGGAGAGATGGATCCAGGACCTGAGAGAGAGGAACAAAGCGAGAGACAGGCTGATGGAGATGCAGAAGAATAAGGCCATTCATTCACTCACTCATTCATTCATTCATTCCCAGGCGAAAGACGGTGGGCACTGAGCAGGCAAAGGGACCAGCTGTGGGGCCAGGACCGGAGCTTCCTACCTGTTGCTGCTCAGGGCCAGCTGGCGGCGGTGACAGAGGCTGAGAGGCAGCATCTGGGTCCCTCCAGCCCGCCCCGCCCCCTCCCCTGGGGCGCAGCCCCTATGGACCCGCCTCCTCCAGCAGCCACCGTCCCCGCCGCCCGCCGCCCGCCTTGGGGCTGCCTCTCTGGGCCTGCTCTCCTGTCTGCGGTCCTGTCTTCATCCCTCTCCCTGTGTCTCTGCCACTGCTGTCCTCTGTGTGTCTCTCTGTGCCTCTCTCACACACACCAGAAAAGACGGGCCCCAGGCGTCGCTGCTTTTGATCCACAGTCACACAAACCTCCCCAGCGTGTCCCACAGAGCCTCTCACTCAGCCACACTTGCCACCTGTCACCCCACCAGCCTCCTGCTCACTGTCCCTCACACAGACATATACTATCTTTCTCCGTCACGCAGTAGTACCACCCAGCTTCACAAATCACCTTGCTCAACACAACCTCACACGGTCGCCCCAAATGCCACACACAGCCACCACCAATGGCGACCCCAGGGCTGCACAGTCAGATAAACCATCTCAGAACATCAGACGTGCCAGCAGTTTGTCACAGTGTCACATATGATATCTCCAAATGTCACACACATTTGCCTGCCCCCCTTTATTTTGAGACAGAGTCTTGCTCTGTCGCCCAGGCTGGAGTGGCATGATCTCGGCTCACTGCAACCTCCACCTCCCGAGTTCACACGATCCTCCTGCCCCAGCCTCCTGAGTAGCTGGAACTACAGGCACACGCCACCACACCTGGCTAATTTTTGTATTTTTAGTAGAGACTAAAAATAGGGTTTCACCATGTTGACCAGGCTGGTCTTGAACTCCTGACCTCAGGTGATCCACCTGCCTCTGCCTCCCAACGTGCTGGGATTACAGGCATGAGCGACTGCGCCTGGCCTTGTATGCCATTTAAATTTCTCCCTCAGTCTCACACCCTGTCCCAGTCTCACACTGTCTGTGTCTCACGGTGGATGTAATTACCCATGCGACCTGTCAAGTACACACTATTTTATAGTATTTCATAGTAACAGAGTTGCCTGTTCAGTGACACCCACGGAAGGTCACATTCTCAGTCTCCTGATGTTACTCGCATCTGACACATCCCCTCCACACACAGTCTGTCCCTGTCACACGCATGCACGTGCCCCATCTCCTGGTGTCATACCTGGCTACCCACGATGGTTCAGTGTCTCGCAGAGTCCCACACAATCTCGCAGCGTTTCACACACTCACTCCCGCCTGTCCATAATTTATTGCCTTCTACACACATGGCCTCCCTCACACTCTCACTTCTGAATGCCCTGCACAGTTGCACACGCTTACACGCTGTCACAACACTGCCATCTCTCAAGAGCTCAGTGTCACATGTAGTCACACAGTTTTGGGTTTTGTTGTTGTTTTTCAAGACAGGTTCTCTCTCTCACCCAGGGTGGAGTGCAGTGGCGCGATCATAGTTCACTGCAGCCTCCACCTCCCAGGCTCAAGCAATCCTCCCACCTGAGCTGCCCAGCAGCTGGGACCACAGATGTGCGTAACCACACCTGGCTCATTTCTTTTCATTTTATTTTGGAAGAGACGAGGGTCTCCCTATGTTGCCCAGCCTGGGCTCAAACTCCTGGCCTCAAAGGATCCTCCTGCCTCAGCCTCCCAAAGTGCTGGGATTACAGCACTGTGCCCAAATCACGCACTTTTCCACAAGCCATACACAGTGTGGCCAACACAAACTGACACACTCAGTCTGTCTCACCCAGACCCCCTGTGAGCCTCTCATGACACTGCCCACACCACCTCTCAGTATACATGGGTCGTCAGTCTCTCTTGTCTGCTTGTGTGACACACAGCACCGTATGCTCACACTGCCCCCTCACACACACCGATGTCTCACTCCCACAGATGGTCTCTCAGTGTCACATACAGAGCCCCAAAGAGTGTCTCTCCCACACCCTGTCACACACAACCTCTCATCTGCACACACAGTCACCCACCATCTCAGCATCACCAATCATCTCACAGTGTCACAAACAGCCAGCAACATGTCATCTCTGACATATGCAGTCCCACTCGGCCTCTCCTTATTGCACATAATCTCACAATATCAGTCACACACAGACTCCCAACATCACACACCATCTCACCAGTACACCATCATGGCAGTACACACTGAGGGTGTCCTGATCCTAGCATTGCACACCATCTCACAGTAGTGCATACTCACTCTCCAGATGTCACACACCATCTCCCAGTAGTACACACACAGTGTCCTGGTCCTGGCGTTGCACACCATCTCACGGCAGTGCACACTCACAGGTCCCCTGGAGTCACACACCATCATGCAGTACACACTCACACAGTGTCCTGGCGTCACACACCATCTCACAGCAGTGGACACTTATAGATCTCCTGGAATCACACACCGCGGCAGTGCACACTCTCTCCAGATGTCACATGCCATCTCCCGGCAGTGCACACTCACGGTCTCTCCGTGTCACACGCCATCTCCTGGTGTCACATACCATCTCACGTCAGGACACACTCACACATTCTCCCGGTGTCACACGCCATTTCCCGGTGTCACCGGGAACACCAGCGTCCCTCGCTCCCCAGCACTCCCCTTCTGGCGCTCACACGCAGCCCCTGCCGGCCACACGGGGGCGCGCGCAGCACGCCCAGCCGCCCACCGGCCCCTCGAGGTCTCCTGAGGAGGTGGCCACAGGGAGGAGGGCCCGGCGGGAGATGGAGAGACTCGGGACCAGAGGAGGCACGGGAGGGAGTCAGGGACTGGAGGGAGAGGACAGAAAATGGAAGCAGAGAAGTTGACAGACGGGGGAGAGAGATGCAGGGAGAGTCAGAGAGACGCCGGGAGTTATAGGGACAGTACACAGTATAGGGACAGATTTAGAGAGGGAGAGAGCTAGGGACGCAGAGAGACAGAGACGGGGAGGACGCTGCAGAGACAGGGACACGAGAGGCAGAGACAGGACACAGAGAGACGCGGGTAGGAGAGACACCCAAGCCGAAATGCAGAGTCAGAGACAGAGACACAGACAGAGACGGAGGCAAAGGCGGCCAGAGAGACAAAGAGATGCACAGAGGGCACCTTCCAGTGGGGACCCGACGGCAGAGGCGGGGCCTGCAGAGGCACGACCGAACGGGCGGGGCTCAGGGGCGGGATTTAAGGGGCGCGTGGCTGGGGCGTGTCCTGGTGGGGGCGTGTCCCGATGGGCGGGGCTTGGGGTTCTTTCTGGACCTGGAGACGGCGGGAGTCCTGGGAAGACGTGGAGGTCGGGGAGGAGCGTCTCTACCGCAGTCGGCCCACCTTAATTCGGTTTTCACCGAAATTAGGGAAGGGAGACGTGTGGGGAGGGAACACTGACCGAATCCCTGGTAGAGATTTGCATCTCGGATCCTAGCTCCCCTCCCCCTTCCCCTTGCGGGCGCAACCGGGCCAGATAGAGGAGGGAAACCGAGCCCACATCTGGAAAGCATCAGGCGCGCCGGACGTGCCAGCGCCCCAGGCCGGGCTGCGGAAGAAGGGAGGGGAGCCAAGGCGCTCCCCGCCCCCCACCGGGGTCCGCCGGCGCCGAGGAGGGGCCTGGGCGCGCGCCGCGCCTCCGCGCCTGGCGCAGCTGGTTTCTATCAGCAGTCTGGCCTGGGCAGACTCCGAGGAGGAAACGCAGCTCAGAGCGGGGGAAGACAGGGTAACGACCCAATGTTCCCTCCCGCTCCTCCACCGCGGCCACAAGCTGGGGGAAGGGGCAGACGGACAGACACTGCCTGCCGGGAGCGCAGGCTCCGTTCCTCTCCCGAGCCGCAGACCGCGGCGGACCTCAGTTCCTGCCCTGTGCCTCCAGCCTCATGACAGCCTAGCGCTTGACGGTATTGTGGTCCCCATTTTTTGGAGGAGGAAACTGAGGCCCTGGATTCTGATTCCGTTCTGACTTAATTATTCAAGAAATCACCAAAAAACGGTAAGAGTGAATTCCAGAATCAAATACCCAATCGCCTGGGTGTTTAGTGGGTCTCTCAAACTCAACGCATCCAACACTGAGCTGATTCCCTAGACCAAATTCGCTCTTACTTCAGGCTTACCCTTCTCAAGTGACGGTAAATCTGAGTTTTTGTTGGTTTGAAACAGGGTCTTGCCTGTCGGGACTGAACTGCAGTGGTGCAGTCCTAGTTCACTGCAGCCTGGAACTCCTGGGCTCAAGTGATCCTCTTGCCTCAGCCTCCCCAGTTACTGGGACTACAGGCATGCACAACCACAAACAGCTAACTTTTTTTTTTTTTTTTTTTTTGAGACATAGCCTCACCGTCATCCATGCTGGAATACAGTGGCACAATCTCGGCTCACTGCAACCTCGGCCTGCCAGTCTCAAGCCATTCTCGTGCCTTAGCCTCCTGAGTAGCTGGGATTACAGATATGCACCACCAAACTGGGCTAGATTTTTTTGTATTTTTAGTAGAGATGGGATTTCACCATGATGGCCAGGCTGGTCTTAAACTCTGACCTCAAGTGATCTACCTTCCTTGGCCTCCCATAGTGCTGGGATTACAGGTGTGAGCCACCGTGCCTAGCCTTTTTATTTTTTGTAGAGACAGTCTCTCGCTATGTTGCTCAGGCTGGTCTTGAACTCCTGGCTCAAGCAATCTGCCTGCCTTGCCTCCCAAAGTTCTGGGATTACAGGTGTGAGCCACCACACCTGGCCTGGGGTCATCCTTGACTCCCCTCCTTCTTTCACACTCCACAAGTTACGTAGCAGGACATCCTATTGGCTCTATCTTCAAAGCAACTCCACAATCCAGTCCCTCTCACTTCCTCTGCCGCCCCCACTTGGGTCCAGACACCGTTTCCTCCTGCTTGAACTATACAATGACCTCTGCATTGACCTCCGACCTTCTACCTGTCCCCCTCAGCCTGTTCAAACTGTCCCCATATAATAGCAAGTGAGTATGTGGAAGAATCTGAACCCTCATATGCTGGTGGGAATGCAAAATGGTGCAGTCACTTTAGAAAACAACCCGGCAGGCCAGCCACGGTGGCTCACACCTGTAATCCCAGTACTTGGAGAGGCCGAGGAGGGTGGATCACTTGAGGTCAGGAATTCAATAGTAACCTGAGCTACATGGTGAAACCCTGTCTCTACTAAAAATACACAAATTAGCCAAGCGTGATGGCGCACACCTGTAATCCTAGCTACCTGGGAGCTGAGGAAGGAGAATTGCTTGAACCTGGGAGGCGAATGTTGCAGTGAGCTGAGATCGTGCCACTGCACTCCAGCCTGGGTGACAGCATGAGACTTTGTCTCAAAAACAAAACAAAACAAAAACCTGGCAGTTCCTCAAAAGGTTAAACATAGAGTTACCACATGACCCAGCAATTCCACTCCTAGGTGTGTACTCAAGAGCAATGAAAACATACAAAAGCATATACAGAAATGTTCACGGAGGCAATATGCATAATGGCCCAAAGTGGAAACAACACACATGTCCGTCAACTGATGAATGGACAAACGAAATGTGGTCTCTCCAGACAATGGACTGTCTCAATTGTTTGTCAATAAAAGGAAATGAAGTACTAATACCTGCTGCATGGATGGAAGTTGAAAATAGCATGCTGGTCAGGTGCGGTGGCTCAAGCCTGCAACCCCAGCACTTTGGGAGGCTGAGGCGGGCAAGTTGCTTAGGCCCAGAAGTTTGAAACCAACCTAGGTAACATGGCAAGACTCTGTCTTTGCAAAAAATATCGAAAAATTAGCCAGGCATGGTAGCATGTACCTGTAATCTCAGCTTCCCAGGAGGCTGAGTTGGGAGGATCACTTGAACTCAGGAGTTAGGGACTGCAGGGAGCCGTGCCTGCATCACTACTCTCCAACATAAGCTAAGTGAAAGAAGCCAGTCACTAAAGGCCGTGTATTCTATGGTTCCATTTATATGATATGTCCAGAATTAGCAAATCTACAGAAGGCAAAAATAGATTATTGGTTGCCAGGCGCTGAGAAGGTTGGAGGACGGCTGCTGTGGTGCAGGGTTTCCTTAGGTGCTAATGGAAATGTTTTAGAGTTCATTGCGGTGATACTTGCACAACTCTGTGAATATACTAAAATCTTTTTTTTTTTTTTTTTTTTTTGAGACGGAGTCTCGCTGTCACCCAGGCTGGAGTGCAATGGCGCCCTCTCGGCTCACTGCAACCTCTGCCTCCCAGGTTCAAGTGATCCTTCTGCCTCAGCCTCCCAAGCATCTGGGCTTACAAGCACAAGCTGCTGAACACAACTAATTTTTGTATTTTTAGTAGAGACGGGGTTTCACCATGTTGGCCAGGGTGGCCTTGAACTCTTGGCCTCAAGTGAGCCACCCGTCTCAGCCTCCCGAAGTGTTGGGATTACAGGCATGAGCCGCCACGCCCAGCCTGTTTGTTTGCATGGTTCTTTTGAGACAGGGTGTCACTCTGTCATCAAGGCTGGAGTGCAGTGGAACAAGCATGGCTCACTGCAGCCTGAATTTCCCAGGCTCAAGCAATCCTCCTGCCTCAGCCTCCCACGTAGCAGGGACTACCAATCTACACCACCACACCCAGCTGTTTTTTGTTTGTTTACTAGAGACGAGATCTCCCTATGTTGCCCAGGCTGCTCTCAACCTCCCGGCCTCAAGCGATGCTCCCACCTCAGCCTCCCAAAGTACTGAGATCACAGGCAAGCACCACTGAGCCCAGCCCAAGTAAGTAACTTAACCTTCCTGTGCCTCCATTTCTGAGAGAGCTGGTGATACGGTTTGGCTGTGTCCCCACCCAAATCTCATCTTGAATTGTAATTCCCATGATCCCCCCATGTTGTGAGAGGGACCCAGTGGGAGATATTTGAATCATGGGGGCAGTTTTCCCCATACTTGTGGTAGTGAGTAAGTCTCAGAAGATCTGATGGTTTATAAGAGGTTTCCCCTTTTGCTTGGCTCTCCTTCTCTCTTGCCCACCACCACATGAGATGTGCCTTTTGCCTTCCGCCATGACTGTGAGGCCTCCCCAGCCACGTGGAACTGTGAGGCTATTAAACCTCTTTTTCTTTATACATTACCCAGTGTCAAGTAAGTCTTTTATTAGCAGCATGAAAACAGACTAATGCAGGTGGAGAGGATTAAACGGGTCAATACGTGTAAAGTGGTGAGGATAGAGTCCAGCAAGTCATAAGTGCTCAAATAAGTGTCAGCTGTTACTTTTTGTAAGCACTAAAATCTTAAAAGGGAGACCATTAAATACCCATCCATATTTGCTTCAACCATTTTGGCCGCTAAGGGACCTATGTAGCCCTAGACAAGGCTCTTCTCCTTTCTGACTTCAGTTGCCCCTTTTATGGAATGAAGTTGGAGTAACTGTTCCCAAGGACCTGCCTAGCAATAGTTTTTCCTGGAAAACTTTTAAAAATAACTTTTATTCATTATTACTCTAAGTGAAACATAGGTCTGTCCCTCACCTATACAAGTGAAACATAGGTCTTGCCCCCACCCCCATAGAAGCTCTGTAGGGCAGGGGCTTTCTCTCTGTTTTGTCTGCGCTCTAACCCCAGTGCCTGGCTGGGCACTGAAGATCCAGGTGAACACAGGAGGCCTGGTCCCTGCTCTTTCCAAGCTCAAAGGGAGATAGATCTACCCATGTAGACTCAAAGGTCACAGCAGCAACAAACACACATCCTTCTGACTGTGGAATCAGGTGGGGGCTGGGTCCTAGCCCTGGATTCCCCTTGCTGTGTCACCAGGCCAAGCAGTGGTCCCTCTGTAAGCCTCCATTTACCCATCTAGGAACTGAGTATAATTTTACATACCCAATAGAAAAACAAAAACAGGACGAGCACGGTGGTTCATGCCTGAAATTCTGAAAGGCTCCCAGGCTCACCTAACACTTTGGGTGGCCAAGGTGCAAGGACTGCTTGAGGCCAAGAATTCAAGGCCAGCTTGGGCAACATAGTAAGAGTCCATCTCTACAAAAACAATTGAAAAAGAATCCAGGCGTGGTGGTGCATGCCTGTAGTCCCAGCTGCTGGGAGGGGGGCGCGGCTGAGGTGAGAGGATTGCTGAAGCCCAGGAGTTCAAGGCTACAGTGAGCTGTACCGCTGCACTCCAGCCTGGGTGGCAGATCAAGACCCTGTCTCAAAAATAATAATAATAATAATAAGGAAGAAGGAAGGAAAGAAGGGAGGAAGGGAGAGAGAAAAAGAGTAAAAAGGCAATTCACGTAAGAGGAAATACAAGAGCCAGTAAGCATACAAAACTTGTGTTTCCTCAAGGAAAAGGGAGGAAACATGCTAATTAAAATGGAACACAGTTTATTCCCCATAAGATTTGCAAAATGAAAATGATCAATAGCATCTATCGTTTGGCAAAGGGGCAGGAAACAGACATCTCAAAAACTGCTGTTAGAAATGTCAGTTGGGGCAGTGTTAATGGAAGGAAGTGTAGCAGTGTCCACTAAAAGTTCTTAAATGGGCATACTATTAATGACCAAGTAGCTCTATTTCTAGGAATGGATCCTACAAAAATACACACATATATGCACAGAGGCAAATACAAGGACATTACTGTAGCAAGTTTCACAATAGCAAGAGAACTGGAGAGCTGACAGTAGGGTTAGATTATGAGAATCCCCATAATGGAGTCTTTTTTTTTTTTTTTTTTTTTTTTTTTTTTTGAGATGGGAGTCTCACTCTGTCGTCCAGGCTGGAGTGCAGTGGCGTAATCTCAGCTCACTGCAACCTCCACCTCCCGGGTTCAGCTGACTCTCCTGCCTCAGCCTCCTAAGTAGCAGGAACTATAGGCGCATGCCATCACACCCAGCTAATTTTTGTATTTTTAGTAGAGATAGGGTTTCGCCATGTTGGCCAGGCTGGTCTCGAACTCCTGACCTCAGGTGATTCACCTGCCTCAGCCTCCCAAAGTGCTAGGATTACAAATGTGAGCCACCTTGCCCAGCCGTAATGGAGTCTTATATGTAGCTATCAATAATATAGTGATAGAAAAATATGTTACCAAAGTTAGATGAAATGGGCCAGACATGGTGGCTCACATCTGTAATCCTAACACTTTGGGAGGGCAAGGCAGGAGAATCACTTGAGCCTAGGAATTCAAGAACAGCCTGGGCAACATAAGCAGACCCCTTCTCTCTAAAAAGTTTAACAATAGCTGGACAGGGTGGCATGCACCTGTGGTCCCAGCTACTCAGAAGGCTGAAGTGTGAGGACTGCTTGAGCCCGAGGGGCTGATGCTGCAGTGAGTCACAGTCACACCACTGTTCTCCAGCCTGGGCAATAGAGCAAGACCCCATCTCAAAAATTAAAAGAAAAAATAAATAGATTTAGATGAAATGGACAAATTCTTAGGTGAACAGGGTTTAGCAAAACTGACACAAGAAAAAATAGAAAACCTAAATAGCACTATAACTATCAAAGAAATTCAGTCCTTAATTTAAACCCTCCCCATAAAGAAATCTCCAGGCACAGATGATTTCATACAAAAAAGTGATGAACACTGCATATATATAGTCCAATTTATGAAAACATAGTTTCACACGTATATTACATATATAGTATACCTGTATGTATATTCATACATATATATTTATATGGTTATTTAGATTCATATATGTATGCAAACACATAAAGAAACATGGGAGGATGCACATCAAACTGCTGACTATGATGACTGTGAGAGAGGGGACTTAGGGGCTGGCCATTTCCTGTGCTGTTCCCATTTTTGTGAAACCATAAAAAAATTGTTTTTTGAGACGAGGTCTCACTTGTGATCTGGGCTGGAGTGCAGTGGCACAATCACAGGTCACTGCAGCCTGGGCCTCCCAGGCTCAAGCAATTCTCCCACCTCAGCCTACTGAGTAGCTGGGACTCTAGGAATGCCCTACCACACCCAGCTAATTTTTGTATTTTCTGTAGAGATGGGGTGTCACCATGTTGCCCAAGCTGGTCTTGAACTCCTGGGCTCCAGCGATCCCCCCACCTCGGCCTCCCAGAGTGCTGGGATTACAGGCACAAGCCATCACATCCCGCCTGAAATAGTATTTATGACCAAACATAACCCAATCAAAGATGAGATTCATTCATGTAAAATAGCCAATGGTAGGAAGATGATGTTAGGATTCACCCTGGGACTTCCCTGGAAACTGCCATATCCACAGCAAACAGAAGTTGTTCAATAAATGTTAGTCCAAAGGAAAAAGAGCATTTCTCCCATTTCATCATTCAATGAGAGTCTACCACATATGTAACACTGTGCATTTATTTACAAAGAGGTTAGAGAAACACACAGAATCTGGCCCCCCTTTGCACTGGGGAGTCACCATCGTCATAATAAATACAGTAATTTTAAAAAAGAAAAAAAAATACTAGATTGGAACAGCTGAGGGTCATCAGGCTTCCCCCATTCCCTCTCACAGTGGGGGCACAAGATAGAAACCATCTTCCTTCCCCTCTTCTACCTCCGAATCCTCCATAATTGTTCAGGGATCGAGGTGAAAGAGTCCTTCTTTCCAGATGTTGCCAACTCCTACGTGACCCTCAAAACCCCCAAATCAGTGCTCCTTCCCTTCCCAGGGCACTCTGCAGGAACTACCTGAGTCAGACACAGAGTCTCTGACCAGGGTGCCAAGGGGATATCTTAAGGGTCCAGGGACATAGAGGGGGCACTTTGTGAATGAGACGGGGGCCATCGCTGGGCAAGGAAAGGAGAAATGAGACGGCTCATCAGGAATGAGAGCGGTGAAGGGAAACTGACGAGGCTTCTAAGCTAAAATGGGGAAATTCAAACCGAATTACCCCTTCTGCATACATGGACACTTACTGTACAGATGAGGAAAGTGACGCCCAGAGAAGGGGAACTGTCTTGCCCAAGGGCTTCTGAGCTAGAAGCTGAAATGGGTCAAACAGGGCCCCTCCCTCTTCCTCTCCGTGGTGGAGGGGGAAGTCTTTTCAACCAAGACTGCTAGGAGTGGGGAGAGTGAGGAGGGTCTTTGGAAGCAGAAAAGACGATGGTCTTTGGAAGGTAGATGTGGAAGGGTCAGTGGTTGGGAGTGTGGAGGTGCAGAGGCCATGAAGGGGGAGCCCAAGCAAATCCCCAACCTCACACTGTAGTCATGACCTTGAGAGAACCCGAACGGAAACGCAGTATCTTTTTCTTGAGCGCGTGGGAAGCCTTGATCTTCACGAAAACTTTGGCGGGACCAGCGGGCGCCCCTGCACCTGCTCCGCCCCCTGGCCCGGAGGCCGCGGTGGCCGCCACCAGCTGCTGGGGCCACACGAGGCCACCGCTGCCGTCAGAGTCGCTGGAGGCGGAGCTGAAGGCGGGCGACTCTCCCTCGCTGGCGCTCGATTCGCTCTCCCCATAACCCCCGCCGACGCCTCCCGCGGGACCCCGGCGTCCCAGGGGCCCGAGGCGCCCAGCGGAGCATTCGGAGTCGCTGCCTGCGCAGCCGTAGAGCAGACGGCGCTGGGGAGCTGATGGGGACGGGCTGGGGCCGGGAACGCGCCCTGCAGGGGCTCGGGGCCGCACGCGGCGCCCGTCGGCAGCGTCGATCTCCGCCGTGGAGCGCCAGCGACGGCAGGACCCTGCGGCCTGGACCGCCAGCGTGGGCGCTGGGCCGCGACGGGGCCGTGGCGGCCGAGGCTCTTCCCTCTCCGCCGTAGGGTACTTGGGGGGCCCCGACGGCACCGAGGCGGCGCGGCCCAGCAGGCTGGTCTCGGATTGGGAGCGTGAGGCCTTGCGCGCCCTGGGTGAGCCCCGGCGGCCCGAGGCCTCGGTCATGCGTCCACGGCGACCGGCGGCCCGGGGGCGCTCCCGGGGTGGTGACTGCTCCACGCTGCGGCCGCGGGTCAGTGGCGGCGGCTTGCGGCGGGCGGCGCGGCCGGGGAGGCCTCGGGTGGCCGCCTGCGCACCGGGGATGTACTGTGCCTTCACCAGGCGGCCCTCGGCCGGGCTGTCGGGGGGCGAGGGGGCGGCGGGCGGCACAGCGGGCTCGGGTGCGGCCTCCGACTCCCACGGCGACGCCCAGGCGCGGCTCAAGGCGGCGGGGCTGGTGGGGAGGCCCCCGACACGTTCCATCGAGGGCTCCCGCGCGGGCCGCGCGCTGCCGGGGGGCGGAGACGCGTCGGGCGGCCGCTGGCGCACGCTGTTCTGGCGCCGCGGGCCGCCGTCCGCGCCCCCGGGACTGGTCCGGGGCTGGCCCGCCCCCCGGCGGCGGCGCCTGCGCAGGAGCGCCGAGATGTAGCCGTCCAGGGGCCGCCCCGCGCCCCCCGCGTCGGGTGAGTTGGTGGGAGGGCGGCCGCAGGGCCGTGGGCTGCGGAGCGCCACGGCGTGCAGTGGGCTGGGCGTCAGAAAAGGCCCCGCACGGGCCCGCCGCTCCGCCGAGGAGCAGGCTTCCGGGCCAGCGGACCCCCCTGCCGTCGGGTAGGGTGCTGAGAAGGACCGCGGCACCGCCGCCCGCGCGCCCACCACCTCCGGAGCGCTGGGACTGGCGTCTCCTAGGGAAGGAATGCCAAAAAAGAAAGAAAGAGTGGAGGGGCTCTCAAAGTCCTTTCCCGTTTCCCATCCAGCCTGGAAGGGGCGGGTTGCCTCCTTCCTTTCCCATCCCCATCTCAGCATAAACCCTGCTCTCACCCCTTCCCTCGTGTCAAATTCCTGATAAAATCTTTCCAGGGTCCTACAAGACCTTGCGTGACTTGTCCTGCCTCTGCCTCGTCAACTCTCACATCTTACCCTTCTCCTTTTTCTTTTCTTTTTCTTTTTTTCTTTCTTTTTTTGACTGGGTCTTCCTTGCTGTCACCGAGGATGGAGTGCAGTGGCGCGATCACAGCTCACTGCAGTCTCCACCTCCTGGGCTCAAGGGTTCCTCCCGTCCTATCTTCCTGAGCGGGTGTGACTACAGGCACGCACCACCACGGCCTGCTGATTTTTTGAGTTTTGGTAGGGCTGGGGTCTCACTGTGTTGCCCAGGCTGGTCTCCAACTCCTGGGCTCAAATAATCCTCCCACCTCAGCCTCCCAAAATGCTGGGATTACAGGCGTGAGCCACCGGGCTGACCCTCCTCCTCTATTCATAGGGCTTTAGCTCCAGCCACACTGGCCTCTTGGAAGCCCGGCCCAGTCACACTCTGGCCTCGGAGCCTTTGTGCTTCCCGTTCCAGATTCCTGGAAAGCTCTTCCTCCTGGATATCTGCTCGGTCCACTCCCTCACTTGGTTCAGCGCACAACTGAAATGTCACAGCCTCAGTGAGGCCCCCCCGGCCATATTTTCTAGAATTGCACTTCCCTCCCCAAACTGAAAGGGACACTCCTGAGTCTCTTTCCCTGGCTTACTTCCTGTCTTAGCACATGGCATTAGCTCATACCCTAGCTATTTTACTTATTTATCCTGTATTTTATCTGTTTCTCCAACTAGACTGTCGGTTTCCTAAGGGCAGAGATTTGCCTGTTTTGTTCGTTACTGTTCATTTTGTTCATTGCTCCTGGGATACTGCTAGATAGCGCGTAGTAGGGGCTCAAAAACTTCCCTGTATGAATGAATGACAGCAGTTCTACCAGTGACTGCCATGTACCAAGTCCACTGTCTTAGAGCAGAAGCTCACTGAATATTCAAAAACATCCTTTGCGGCAGGCACTGTTTTGTTTTGTTGTTGTTGTTTGTTTATTTGTTTGAGACAGAGTCTCACTCTGTCCCCCAGGCTGGAGTGCAGGGGCACGATCTCGGCTCACTGCAACCTCCACCTCCCGGGTTCAAGTGATTCTCCTGCCTCAGCCTCCTGAGTAGCTGGGATTACAAGCATGTGCCACGATGCCCAGCTATTAAGGCACTGTTATTATCCCATTTTATTTTTATTTTATTTATTTATTTATTCAGACGGAGTCTCACTCTGTCACCCAGGCTGGAGTGCAGTGGCTCAATCTCGGCTCAGTGCAACCTCCACCTCCCGGGTTCAAGCAGTTCTCCTGTCTCAGCCTTCCAAGTAGCTGGGACTACAGGTGCACACCACCACGCCGGCTAATTTTTGTGTGTTTTTAGTAGAGATGGGGTTTCACCATATTAATCAGGCTGGTCTTGCTTGAACTCCTGACCTCAGGTGATCCACCTGCCTTGGCCTCCCAACGTGTTGGGATTACAGGCATGAGCCACCGTGTCCAGCCTATTTCTTTGTTTTGAGACAGAGTCTTGCTCTGTCGCCCAGACTGGAGGGCAGTGGCACATTCTTGGCTCACTGCAACCTCCACCTCCCGGGTTCAAGCGATCCTCCCACCTCAGCCTCCTGAGTAGCTGGAATTACAAGTGTTCAAAACCGCGTCCAGCTAATTTTTGTATAGACAGGCTTTCACCATGTTGGCCAGGCTGGTCTCAAACTCCTGGCCTCAAGTGATCTGCCTGCCTCCCAAAGTGCTGGGGTTATAGGTGTGAGCCACCTTGCCTAGCCGTATTTCATTTTAACAGGCGGAAAAACAGAGGCCCAGAAATAAGAGACCTGCTCATAATCAAATGAAAAAGAAATGTCACCGCCAGAACTGGAATGCAGGCCCGATTCAGAAGTCTGTGCCCACAGCTGTCCTCTTACTGTCCTCTCCCTGGACTCAGGGACCCACCCTCACCCTCCTTACCTAGGGACTTGGGTCTCTCACTGGCATAGATGCCCCGGGGTTCAGAGGGACCCAGGCGACCATAAGAGCTGGATCCGGAGAAGCCACTGTCCCCACAGAAGGTTGAGGGTGGTGAATCTGGGCCTCCTGTAGAGCTGGGATCTTCATAGAAGCCTGAATTTCCAGGAGAAGCAGGGAGACTTCAGAGGGTTTGGGAAAGCCAGGCCCAGGGAAAGGAGGAGATGGGATGGGGAGAGACATGGGGGCCTGAGAAATAGGGAGACGGGGAACATGGAGGTGTCCCAGACAGACCCTACCCTTCCACCCATGCTCACCCGAGCTGCGCCCGCTCTCCTGTTCCAGGCCCCCAGACTCCAGGCTCAGGTCTCCCAACTGCTGTCCCAGGTCCCAGACGAGCCCAGGCAGGGCTTCCTGAAGGCATAGGGGGAGCAGGATGGTCAGAAGACCCCCAGTTCTCTGCCAACTGGTCCCGTATTCCACGAGCTCATGGGCAGAGTTTCACTTTGACAATGAGGCTCTGGCTTCAAAAGGATAAAAGCAGTACCTGAGTCCCAGAACCCCGTCAAGATCTCTGTCCCTTCATCCCCATGAGAAAGTCCTTCTGTCTAACCCCAGCCCCCCGTGCGGCAGCCCCGTCTCATTCTCTCTTAAGTGTGATGAAGCCTCAGAAAACCCCCATCTCTTGGCCACCCTTTATTAGCTGCTCCCCCCAGTCTGTGCTCAGCGCCCCTCGACCCCGTTAGAATGTCCCTCCTTGAGTCTAACTTCAGGGATTGCTGTGAGGACAGTTCACTGCTCAATGGTGGTATCCTGGACCCCTAGATCCCTTAGCCATGGGTCTGCCTTCTTCTCCCAATTTTCTTTTTCTTTTCCTTTTTTTTTTGAGACAGGGTCTCACTCTGTTGCCCAGGCTGGAGTGCAGATCGCAGCTCACTGCAGCCTCTGCCTCCCGGGTTCAGGCAATCCTCCCACCTCACCCTCCAGAGTAGCTGGAATTACAGGTGCCCACCACCATGCCCAGATAATTTTGTGTTTTCAGTAGAGCTGGGGTTTCACCATCTTGCCCAGGCTGGTCTTGAACTCCTGACCTCAGGTGATCCACCCGCCTCGGCCTCCCAAAGTGCCAGGATTATAGGCGTGAGCCACTGTGTCCGGCCTCTCCCCGTTTTTGACTTTGCTTTCTCAGATATGCCTGTTGCCCCTTATCACCAACGGAAGGTCCTTTTACGAGTCTTCCTTAAGTCCTTCCTGCTGCAGATTACCTCTTTCCACCATATGGATAAAATAGGCTGACCATGACTCATATACCTCTTTGCTCTCCCCTCAGAAAGAACCTCCCAAGCCTCCTGGAAAATCCTGTGAGTCTAGCCTCACTGGCACTGCAGCAGCCATCCCCAGTACGTTCCTTTGCCCAAGAGACCACATCCTCCTTCTGCGTTTGGTCCATTCCCAACAGGACGCTCCAGTGGGCATACCGTTCCTCATCAACATAAGAAATTTCTGGGAATCAGGCCGGGTTCGGTGGTTCACACCTGTAATCCCAGCACTTTGGGAGGCAGAAGTGGGGAGATCACATGAGGTCAGGAGTTCAAACCAGCCTGGCCAATATGGTGAAACTTTATCTCTATTAAAAATACAAAAACTAAATGATGATGTAAAGTTCATCCTCAGAAAATGGGATGAAAAGAAAAAAAGATGATGTAAAGTTCAAAAGAGTGAATATTTTGCCATGTGCAGTTAAAGTGCA
The DNA here is from genome assembly GCA_004027715.1 of Plecturocebus donacophilus. NCBI lineage: Eukaryota > Metazoa > Chordata > Mammalia > Primates > Pitheciidae > Plecturocebus > Plecturocebus donacophilus. The sequence goes on along the minus strand of PVKP010011508.1, from coordinate 44,487 downwards.
CAGTCTGTTACAGGTTGACACATTGCTTGACCTGATTTATGCAGAATTAATAAGCGATTTGGTTAGTGTAGCTTTAATGTGCTGCACATGATACTGGCAGCCCTCGAGTTCATAGATGGACTTTTGGGACCCAGCAGTTTTGAAATGTGTTTATGGAGTTTAAGACATTTATTTTCCAGGTGCAGCCTCTGTCTAACTGAAATTTCTCTTCACCTTGTACACTTGACAGCTGAAAACCATAATATGTGAGTAACAATGGGTCAAACTTTACAAAATAAAGTACTGTTTTGGTGTGGGAGTTGTCATGAGGCTGTGTTGAAGTGACTTATCTATGTGGGATACTGAGTATCCATTGAAATGGATTTGTTCAGCCATTTACATTAATGAGCATTTAAATGCAACAGATACTTCAGGTGACTTAACATGAACGAATAAAAGTCAATGCTATTGGATTGTTTAAAAAAAAAAATACAAAAACTAGTGGGGCGTGGTGGTTTGCTCCTGTAATCCCAGCTACTGAGAGGCTGAGGCGGGAGGATTGCTTGAATCCAGGAGTGGAGGTTACAGTGAGCCATTGCACTCCAGCCTGGACAACAGAGAGAGACTCTGTCTTACAAAAAAAAAAAAAAAAAAGAAAAGAAAAGAGAAAGAAAGAAGGGAAGAAAGAAGAGAAAAAGGAAAGAGAGGAAGGAATGAAGGGAGGGAGGGAAAGAAAGAAAGCAAGGGAGAAAGGAAGGAAGGAGGGAAGGAAGGAAGGTCTGGTGGCCGGGCGCGGTGGTTCACACCTGTAATCCCAACACTTTGGGAGGCCGAGGCGGGTGGATCACGAGGTCAGGAGTTCAAGACCAACCTGGCCAACATGGTGAAACCCCATCTCTACTAAAAATACGAAAATTAGCCGGGTGTGGTGGCACATGCCTGTAATCCCAGCTACTGGGGAGGCTGAGGCAGGAGAAACACTCGAACCCAGGAGGCAGAGATTGCAGTGAGCTGAGATCATGCCACTGCACTCCAGCCTGGGCTACAGAGCAAGACTCCGTCAAAAAAAAAAAAAAAAAAAAAAAGAAAGAAAGGGAAGAAAGGGAGGAAGGGAGGGAGGGAAGGAAAGGAAGATTGATTTCCATGAGTCTACCCTGGATCCTTCTTGCTGCAGGAGAAGAGCCCTTCTCATCAGATGTGAATTAATGAAGGTGAAAACCCTTTTAGGGGCGTGACGGTGGCAGGAGGTGGGGTAGGGGCTGGAGCAACACGGATGGGGTCTCCAAGACATTAGGACTTAACCTCATTTTAGAAAAGAGGGCCAGAGCCAGAAAAAGTCTCACATGGGTCTGAGTGAGGCCGGGTAGCAGCAGGCAGTCTCGGGCTGGCGGTTGACCCTCAGACAAAAGCGGCTTGTCTGGACCGCAGGAGGGAGGGAAGCGAGAGGAGGGGCTGCGAGGGCAGCCACCCAGCCCTGCCTATTTAGGGCAGAAAGACTGGCCGGCTCCCGGCCGCCACAACCCCCCAATCCCAGTCTCTCCAGGGCCCAGCCTCTCCCCTCCCGAGAGCAGAAGCCCCCATCTGGGCCTGTTTATTCGAGGAAGGTCAACAAATCATTCCACTTTAGGCTCTTGCCCTGGGCATGCTGAGATGCTCACAGTGAAGTCATCTTTGAGTGGAACTCAAAAAAGCAGCTGAATTGTGCAGCATCAGGAAGTAGCTAAAAAAAATCTCTCAGACCGCCCATGTACCCCATGTCATGTCCCCCACAAATCACCGGCATGCTGTCTCCACTCCGGCCACGCCTGGCCTCGCCACCGTCCCTCGAACATACCATGTGTGCTGCTACCTTGGGAGGATGTTTCCCACACATGCCATCCTTGCCTCCTCCAGGTCTTGGGCGATGTGGTCCCTTCTCTGACACCTTTCCAAAATAGCTTCCCTGTCATTGTGTACCCCGTTGCCCTGCTCTTCACTTTTTTCTACGTATCAGTAATGACCTCTTGATTTAAAATTATACATCAGAAGCCGGGCGTGGTGGTGTGTGCCTGAAATCCCAGCTACTCAGGTGGTTGAAGCAGGAGAATCACTTGAACCAGGGAGGTTGAGGTTGCAGTGAGCCGAGATCGCACCACCTCACTCCAGCCTGGGCCACAGAGGGGGACTTCATTTCCAAAAACAAATAAAATGAAAGAAAATAAAATAATACATCAAGGTGTCATTTGTTTGTTGAATCTCTCCCTAGAATGTCAGCCCTAGGAATGCAGAGGTTTCTGTCTGTTTAGCTCCCAGGCGCACCCCCGCCCAGTGCCTAGAACAGTGCCTGGCACAAAGTGGGTGCTCAGGAAATATCCAATGGGCTGGGTGTGGTGGTGTATGCCTGTCATCCCAGCACTCTGGGAGTGCCAAAGTGGCAGGATCGCTTGAGGCCAAGAGTTCGAGACCAGCCCAGGTGGCATAGTGAGAGACCAAGTCTCTCTCTCCGTGTGTGTGTGTCTGTATTATTTGTTTATTTTTGAGACGGAGTCTAGCTCTGCTGCCCAGGTCGGAGTTCAGTGGCACAGCCTGGGCTTACTGCAGCCTCCGCCTCCCAGATTCAAGGGATTCTCCTGCCTCAGCCTCCCAAGTAACTGGGGTAACAAGCATGGGCCACCACACTTGGCTAATTTTTGTATTTTTAGTAGAAATAGCATTTCATCATGTTTTCCAGGCTGGTCTCAAACTCCTGACCACAAGTCATCCATCCACCTTAGGTTCCCAAAGTGCTGGGATTACAGGCATGAGTCACTGCACCCTGTCTTTTTTATTTTTGAGACAAGGTCATACTCTCACCAGGCTGGACTGCAGGGGCACACTCATAGCTTACTGAAGCATTCAACTCCTGGGCTCAGGTGATCCTGCCACGTCAGCCTCCCAAGCAGCGGGGACTACAGGCGCGTGCCACCACGCCCAGCTAGTTTTTGTGTTTTTTTGTAGAGACAGGGTTTCCCTATGTTGCACAGGATTGTCTCGAACTCCTGAGCTCAAGCAGTCCTCCCACCTCCGTCTCTCAAAGTGCTAGGGTTATAGACATGAGCCACTGTACCCAGCTCTCTCTCTTTTTTGAGACAGAGTTGCAGGAAGACTCACCTTGAACTCAGATGGGATGGACCCTACACTATTTTTTTTTAAGATGAAGTCTCGCTCTGTCACCAGGCTGGAGTGCAGTGGCGCAATCTCGGCTCACTGCAACCTCTGTCTCCCGGGTTCAAGAGATTCTCCTGCCTCAGCCTCCTGAGTAGCTGAGACTACAGGCGCGTGCCACCACGCCCAGCTAATTTTTGTATTTTTAGAAGAGATGGGGTTTTACCATGTTGACCAGGAGGGTCTCAATCTCTTGACCTCCTGATCCACCCGCATTGGCCTCCCAAAGTGCTGGGATTACAGATGTGAGCTATTGCACCCGGCCAGACAGCTCTCTATTTTTAGAAAAGAAATATTAGATGAAGGAATGAATATATACAATGGAATACTATACAGCTGTTAAAATGGAATGAGTCAACTTTCTGTATAGAATCATCACCAAGATATAGCATTGACCAGAAAGAGAAAAGTGCAGACTATATACAGTATGAGCGAGAGTGACTCAGAATTACCTGGAGGGCTTGTGAAAACCCAAACTACTGAATCCCATTCCCAGAGCTTTCGATTTCAGCCTGGAGTCAGGCCCAAGTAGTTGTATGGCAAACAAGTTCCGTGTGATGTGGTACTACTGGTCAGGAGGCCACATTTTGACTGGCATAGTCTCTGGGACCTCACCCAAGAAACTAGAATTTGTAAAAAGCAAGCTCTAATAAAGCTCAACTGGTTTTTTTTTGGTATGTAAGCTGTTTCTCTTAGGAGATAGGTTGGAAGAGGTCTGGGAGGTGACACTAAGGTGACAATGATGGTGACCTCAGAGGGGAGGTTGGATTTAGGGGCTCCAGGGAGGCATGGGGGGACTGGATGGCAGAAGGAAGTGTTTAAGGAGGCGTGACTCAGGATCACATTAAGCTCTGCAGCTCCTCAGCTGTGTGACCTTGGGTGGGTGACTTTACCTCTCTGGGCTTCAATTTCCTTATCTATAACTGGGCGTCAGAGGACACCATCTCCTAGGGGTTATTGTGAGGATTAAATGAGTTTCTTTTGACACATAATAAATGCCAGTTTGTATGATTATATGAAAGCTATGAATTTCTTACAAGGAAAATAGAAAATGTTTCCACTGTTTAATTAAAAATAAATGTTGGGGTCCAGCACAGTGGCTCATGCCTGTAATCCCAACACTTTGGGAGGCTGAGGGGGGAGGATTATTTGAGGCCAGGAGTTTGAGACCAGCCTGGCCAACATGGTGAAAACTCATGTCTACTAAAAATACAAAAATTAGCCAGGGGTGGTGATACGTGCCTGTAATCCCAGCTACTTGGGAGGCTGAGGCAGGAGAATTGCTTGAACCCAGGAGATGGAGGTTGCAGTGAGCTGAGATTGTGCCATTGCACTCCAGCCTAGGCGACAGAACGAGACTCTATCTTAGTAAATAAATAAATAGGCCAGGCGCAGTGGCTCACGCCTGTAATCCCAGCACTTTGGGAGGCAGAGTTGGGCGGATCACCTGAAGTCAGGAGTTCGAGACCAGCCTAACCAATGTGGAGAAACCCCGTCTGTACTAAAAATATAAAATTAGCTGGGCATGGTGGCACATGCCTGTACTCCCGGCTACTTGGGAGGCTGAGGCAGGAGAATCACTGGAACCCGGGAGGCGGAGGTTGCGGTGAGCAGAGATCATGCCATTGTACTCCAGCCTGAGTAACAAGGGTGAAACTCTGTCTCAAGTAAATAAATAAATAAAGGCCAGGTACAGTGGCTCACATCTGTAATCCCAGTGCTTTGAGAGGCTGACGCAGGAGGTTAGCTTGAGCCCAGGAGTTTGAGACAAGCCTGAACAACATAGCAAGACTTCATCTCTAAAAGGAAAAAAAATAGCCGAGTGTGGTGACACGACCCTGTAGTCCTAGCTGCTTGGGAGGCTGAGGCAGGAGGATTGCTTGAGGCCAGGAGTTAGAGGCTGCAGTGAGCTGTGATCATGCCACTGCGCTCCGGACTGAGAGACTGTCTCTAAAAATAAATGAATAAATCCATATATCATTTAAAAATACATAAACAGGAAAAGGTGGACTTTTTGGTAAGCTCTGGGAGTCTAATTCCAGTTCTTCCACTACAAGGAAGAGAAGAAATTAGGGAGACAGACAGGAGATGCCTCCTCCTCCCCAGCGCCTAGACACCCCCCCAAAAATATCTCATCTACACCCCTCTATTTGCAACTCTGGCCTCATTCCTTCCAGTTGCAAAAGGGTGAATCTTTTTTTTTTTTAAGACGGGGTTTCACCATGTTGGTCAGGCTGGTCTTGAACTCCCGACCTCAGGTGATCCACCCGCCTTGGCCTCCAAAGTGCTTGGATTACAGGCGTGAGCCACAGCGCCCGGCCAAGCATGAATCTTTACAAGATTAGAAAGTCCTTGGCCTGAGTCTGGCTCCCTGCTCCCCTCCGAGCCTCTCATCCTTTCTCTGCAGGCTTAATACGTGTGTGGTTAGGACCCCTGGAGACCCCTTTGCCCGAATTTCCCTAACTTTGTTTTCCTCACATGCCCCTCGTCAGTGTCCAATGCCCATTTCTATTAGGAAGTCCTTCTGCGAGTCTACCTTAAGTCCTTCTTGCTGAAAGGACTTTTTCTCCTTCTTGAGAGCAAACAGGACCCTTCCCTCACCCAGGATTCCTGCCTCTCTTCTCTGCAACACCCCTGATCGTTACCTGGTATTCCCATCCTTCCTATTAGAAAGTAATCAAGTCTGGTTTCAGTCTTTCTTGCCTCGAAGGAAGTGTATTTCTGGCAGGGGGTGGGGGTGGGGCGGTAAGTCATAAGACAAGGGCTGGGGGATCAGAGGAAGCTCTCACCCGCTCTTCAGAGGGACCCAGGAACCCCCAGCACTAGAGAAGTTTATATTTAGCGCTTCTCTGCTCCTCCTCCCCCCGCCTGCCACCGCCTCCTCCCTGAAGCTGGGACCAGCTTTGCCTAGAGACTGGGGGGTGGGGGGACAGGCCTCTCCACTACCATCTCCAGCCGGAAGGACAGGGGGCTGGGGGGGGACAGAGGGACGGGGGGAGGGAGACCGAGGGCAGAGATGGGGAGGGTGAAGGGTGAGAAGGGGAGCCGGAGGGCAGAGCGGGAGGGGACACAGCTACCCTACCCTCCAGCCTCGCCTTCTCCTTGTCAGGATGGAAGGCGCCTTCCAAGCCCAGCCAGCTCGGGGTGGGGGGAGCTCGGAAGGCCCCCACAATCCGTCTCTAACTTTGGGGGGGGTGGGGCCTCCCACAGCTGTTTCTGTTTCCAGAAAAGAATGTGCAGGGGGGTCCCACTCCCGAGAGGGGAGGGGCCGGGCGTGCAGCCCCGGGGGTCTGGCTTCAGTCTCTCTCTCCAGTCCCCATCTGGGGAGGGGGCAGTCGAGGTCAGCGGCGGGGAGAGCCCCGCCACCGCCACCTCGGCTCAGGTTTCCCGAAACGGGAAGCTCTGGCCACACACAGGCTCAGGGATGGGGGTCTGCGGCGGAGAGAGCCGGGGCGTGCGGGCTGGGGGGAGGGGAAGAGAGACCGAGCCTGGGACGTCGGGCAAGAAGCGAGCGCGGTGCACACAGGCAGGAAGGGAAGGCCAGGGAGCCAGATGCGGAGGGACACAGAGACACAGGGGTGGAGAGACAGGATGGAGAAAGAGAGGCCGACACAGAAAGTCACAGGGACGTGGCGGGACCGAGAGAGCGCTGGAACCCCAGGAGCTCGGGAGGCTCGAGGAATACACAGAAAGGGGAGAGGCATGGAGCCTCCGAGAGTCATTCCGGAGACCTCTGCCCATCTTCCCCCACGAGAACACCCAGAGGCCAGAAGTCTCCTCCGGGCGCCGCCTCCACCTGCCTCCCCGTGGGTCAAGGAGAGCCGGGGCCACGTAGGAAGCAGGGGAAGTGTCACCGAAGGGTCAGGATCCCAGTGGGGGGTCCTCAGGGACAGAGCTTCCTCTCAGCAGTGGTCCCTCCCTCCGGAGGCCCTGAGATCCCCTCCTCCCACCCCGCCCCCTCCAGAGATCTCCAAGCACACCAGGACTTCGGGAAGATGGAGCCCTGCTAGCGGGGCCCAGAGAAGGGCATGTTTGGAGCCTGGCTGTGTGACCTTGGGTGAGTCGTTTGCTCTCCCTGAGCTCAGTGTCTCTCTCTGTTAAATGGGGGACTATCACCCCGTTTCTCAAGCTGCAAGAAGATAACGCCTGCAAAGTACCCGGTCCCAGGTTTGACACATACTTGGCGCCCAGAAGGATTTTCTTTGGGAAAGGGGTGTAAGGGACGGGGCCTGTGTTTCTAATGAGGCCCCACTGGGGACGATGCAGTTTCCCCCTCCCCCGATTTGGGGGCGGGGAAGCCAGGTCGGGTCCGCCGCCGGAACTCCGGGGTCTCCAGCCCCACCCCCTGTCCTTCTCACTCTCTGCCTACCCGGGTCCCCAGCCCCCTCGGGTGTCTGAGCATCCAACCGAGACAGGCAGACACGGACGGGGGTGAAGGGACGGATGGACAGGCGGCCCCTTACCAGCTGCTCCTCCAGGGCCGCTGCGGCCCTGCGCGCCGCCGCCGCATCCTCATCCTCATCGGCGTCCTCCTCGTCCTCGGCCTCGGCGCCCCCCACTCCGGGCTGGGCCAGCCGCAGCGCCTGCTGCACGCGGTACTCCTGCCTTTCCCGGAGCCAGTGCAACTCGCAGAGCCCGGCCAGGCTACCTTCCAGCCAGCCCCGCAGCCGGCCCCGTTCGGGGCTCACCGGGAACGAGAAGGCCCGGATCATGGCTGCGGCCCCCCGCCCCAGCCCGGCCGGGCCCCGCGGCCACCCCTCTCCCGGTCCCACCTCCCCGCCCCAGCAGCCTGCCCGCCCGCCCGCTGGCCGGGCTGTCACCGTCTCATCTGCATAGGCGCCCGCCCATTGGGCCGCCCACCCGCGCCTTATCTGCATGGCCACGCCCCCGGCGACCGAGCAACAGCCGCCTATTGGTGGATACCCTCCCTGACGAAGCGGCACAGTCGTGCACCCGCACCGCCCTACATGACGCATGCTCGCAGCTGCCTACTCACTCCTCTTGCCACGCCCCCTCCGTGCAACTGCCTTGGGGCCCTGGTCACGCCCCCCTAGCGTCACAATGAAACAAGCCCGCCCTTGCTTCAATGCCATTGGTCTATGCCTGGCCGGTCTTGCAGCAGGTTCCACCCTCTTGCGGGCGAGCGCTGGCTACCATTGGACTGTCCGGCGCGAGGGGAAGGGTGATCTATAAATAGGGAATGGGTCCACGTGACGGTTTGGAGCTGCTCCTACCCCATCACCCCGCCCAGCCTTCAGCTTCTGAGGCTGCGCAGGGGGAGAAAAGGATTAGCGGGTCGAGCCCTGACTTCGCCTCCTCTTCCAAGAAGCCTTCCCAGACAGCTGTAAAACGAGACGTACGTCCTCCGATAAAATTATGTTTCTACTTAGGGCTGGTTTCACCAGCTTAAAATTCGCTTAGAAGGGTCTTCGCGCTTGGTTGAATGTTCTGCAGTTGCTGTCTTGAAATTCTTAGTTTTTGAGCAAGAGACCCCCTTGTTTTCACTTTGCACTAGGCCAAATATGTAGCTGGCCTTGCTGCTAAAAGTCTAAGGTCGACTGCATTCCAAATTCTGGAATTATAAGACCCTGGGTGGAAGATTCTGTTCTTTGACCAGAAGAGAGTCTAAGCAGCTTTTGTGTCCCAGGTGCTGTGAGTTTGTATGCTCATCAATCATTCTTCCATTCCAGAGGCCTTTGTTCTACGTTCTAAGGGGCTTTGTTCTCAGCCTTCTGTGATGCTGTATGCTCAACCTTCTCTGGTCCTAGGAGTCTGAGCCTGACATTCGTTTCCAAGGCTTTCTGCTGTGTCCCCAGGCTCCACGAGCAGGGCTGGGGCACCCTCAGGCGGCTAACCTGTGTCACTACGCCGAGGGTGCCTCTACCAACTTCCAAGACCTAGCTCTAATACTCATACCCATTTCTCAGACAGACCTTGGCTCCCTAAAAGCCAAGGCCCAGAAGATCATATGAGAAATTCCCTCTTTTATGATTCCAGGTGCTCGAAGTGATCTTCTGGTGGTGAGATGGAGAGAAAATGATAGTGCCGATAGACAGCAAAGTCTCCCGGAGCCAGACTTCCTCAGGGTGAGTCACAGATCTGCCACTTTCCAGCTCTATGAACTTGGAAACTTAACCACTCTGCTAACGTTTCTTCATCTGATCACGGGATCATAATACTGGCTGCCTCGTAGAGTTTTCCTAAGGATTAAATGAAATGTATCTTGTACTTGAAGCAGTGTCTTCTGTGGATTAAGAGCCACAGAAGGGTTTGATGAATAAGTTTTAAATTAATCTAGAAAGTTTCAGGGGAAAAAAAAGTCTTGAAATTTAGTAGAGACAACCTTTGTTCAGTCTTCCTCTTGTTCAAAATAGACTTAGAAAATTAGTCGGGTGTGGTGGTGCTGGCCTGTAGCCCCAGCTACTTGGGAGGCTGAGATAAGAGGATCATTCGAGCCTGGGAGGGCAGAGGTTGCAGTGAGCCATGATCACGCCACTGCAGTCTAGCCTGGGTGACAACGAGATCTTGTCTCAAAAAAATGTGGGGGGCCATGCGCAGTGGCTCATGCCTATAATCCCAGCACTTTGGGAGGCTGAGGCAGATGGATCACCTGAGATCAGGAGTTCGAGGCCAGCCTTGGCAGCATGGTGCAACCCTGTCTCTACTAAAAATACAAAAAGTAGCCAGGCATGCTGGTGTGCACCCATAATCCCAGCTTCTGGGGAGGCTGAGGCAAGAGAATCACTTGAACTCAGGAGGTGGAGGTTGCAGTGACCCAAGATCATGCCACTACACTCCAGCCTGGGAGATAGAGGCAGAATCTGTCTCACAAGAAAGTGGGGTTGGGGGGGGTGCTCTTAGACTGCCCTAATTTTCCAACAATAGGGAGACAGTCAAGGATTGGTAAGTGTCTGGGGCAACATCAGTATTCGTTTTCCATCCCTGCTGTATGTACAAGATCAGTTGAACCATTTGCTGAGTACAGTGTTGAATCTGGAGCTGATTTAGGGTTCTGGTCACCAGGCATTTGAAGATGGATATTCCTAGGAAGCTAAGTAGAAAGAATAAGAGAGTGAAATGAAGGTGCAAGGCCAGAGAGTAGCAGGTGAGAGGACTCCAAGAAGGAGGTGAAGAGACATCCTTGGTTAGTGGAGTCCAAAGAGCTGTAGCAATTCTGAAGATTTCCTTTTTGACTTCTTAATGTTTTTGTTAACAGTGATGCCAAAAGATTTCTGGAGAATCAGCCAGGCGCGGTGGTTCACGTCTGTAATCCCAGCACTTTGGGAGGGTGAGGCGGGCAGATCACCTAAGGTCAGGAGTTCAAGACTAGCCTGGCCAACATGGTGAAACCCCAACTCTACTAAAACTACAAAAATTAGCCAGGCATGATGGCACACACCTGTAATCCCAGCTACTTGGGAGGCTGAGGCAGGAGAATCACTTGAACCTGGGAGGTGGAGGTTGCAGTGAGCTGAGATGGCGCCACTGCTCTCCAACCTGGGCAACAGAGGGAGGCTGTCTCAAAAAAAAAAAAAAAAAAAAAAAAAAGAGAGAGAGAGAGAGAGACAGAGAGAATGCAAATGAAAGGCAAAAGTCGCTAGGCGTCGTGGCTCATGCCTATAATCCCAGCACTTTGGGAGACTGAGGTGGACTGATCACCTGGGGTCAGGAGTTGAAGACTAGCCTTACCAACATAGAGAAACCCCGTCTCTACTAAAAATATAAAAAACTAACCAGGCGTGGTAGTGCATGCCCGTAATCCCAGCTACTCAGGAGACTGAGGCAGGAGAATCGCTTGAACTCAGGAGGCAGAGGTTGCGGTGAGCCGAGATCACACCATTGCACTCCAGCCTGGGCAACAAGAGCCAAACTCTGTTTCAAAAAAAAAAAAAAAAAGAAAAGAAAAGAAAGGCAAAAGTCGCATGATGAGAAGCAGGCACGGGAAGACCAGGGTGGGTATTAAAATGGGGATCCCAGCCAGGCTCTATGACAGGCACCTGTGGTACCAGCTGCCCAGGAGGCAGAGGCAGGAGGATTGTGTGAGCTCAGGAGTTCAAGGCAACCTGGGCAACATGGTGAGACCCTGTCCCTAAAATAGTGTGTGCAGGAGGGAATCCTGGAGTTTCCGATTCTAGGAGGAGGCTGTTTCATGATGTCACCTACCTGACCCAGGGTTCCTAGGACAGCTGTCTAGATTGCAGCCTCGTCTGCTTCCAGGGCTCTTGAAAGAGCCTCCCTTTGAGGTCTTCAGTGGGAATGGATTCCCATTCAGCACAGGTCTTGTATCTCTTTATCTCTGAGATATGAACCAAAGGCAGGACAGTCTGATGTTTGCAATAGTGTAGGGTCCGGCCGGGCACGGTGGCTCATGCCTGTAATCCCAGCATTTTGGGAGGCCAAGGTGGGTATATTGCCTGAGGTCAGGAGTTCGAGACCAGCCTAGCCAACATGGTGAAACCCCATTTCTACTAAAAATACAAAAAAATTAGCTGGACGTGGTGGTGGGTGCCTGTAATCCCAGCTACTCTGGAGGCTGAGGCAGGAGAATTGCTTGAACCTAGGAGGCAGAGGTTGCAGTGAGCCAAGACCGTGCCATTGCACTCCAGCCTGGGCAACAAGAGTGAGACTCCTCCATCTCAAAAAAAAAGAAATAGTATAGGGTCCATTCCATCTGAGTTCAAGGTGAGTCTTCCTGCGATGTCTTTTCCAGAGGACTAAATTCCCTCTTTGGAGAGTATGAAGAGGCTGTGATGGAGTATCTGGAGGGAAGGCAGCTTGCACCTGTTAGTGATAAGCATGCGTCTACTTAGTCCTTGATAATATCTGAGAAAGTTTGATTATAGTAGATTAGAGTCCTCAAGGGCCCAATAGGAGTAGAATCCTCGTGAGTCTTTGAGTGATTATTTCATAAGAAGATTGTTGATGTGTGCTCTGGTAGGAAGAGTGATGGCCCCCAAGAGATGTCTTCATCTTTATCCCTGGAACCTGTGACTATAGTACCTTTTATGGAAAAAACTTCTTGTGATTAAGAATCTTGAGATAGGGAGATTTACCTTGGATTATCCTGGTGGACCCAATATAATCACAAGTTTCATTATAAGATGGAGTCAGAAACATTGGAATCAGAGAAATTTGTAAATATAGAATTAGAGGCTGGGCCAGGCACAGTGGCTCACACCTGTAATTCCAAAGCTTTGGGAGGCTGAGGTGGGAGGATCGCTTGCGGCCCGGACTTTGAGACCAGTCTGGGCAACACAGTGAGACCACGTCTCTACAAAAAAATACAAATAAATAAAATAATTAGCCAGGCATGATGGAACACATCTGTGGCCCCACTTATTTAGGATCAGGAGCCCACGAGTCTGATGCTGCGGTGAGCTGTGATTGTGCCAGTGCACTCCAGCCTGGGCGACAACAAGACCCTGTCTCAAAAAATACAATAAATCTCTATTGTTTTTTTCCGCCCATTTCTAAGCCAGTAAGTCTCTTTTTAATATAAAAATATGGAACGCTTCATGAATTTGCGTGTCATCCTTGCACAGAGGCCATGCTAATCTTCTCTGTATCGTTCCAATTTTAGTGTATGTGCTGCCGAAGCGAGCAGAAATCTCTATTGTTTTAAGGCACTACATTCGTGGTGATTTGTTCGAGCAGTGTCTTCATTTGCTAAGGTGGCCATAACAAAGCACTGCAGACATAGTTTAAACGACAGAAATTTGTTTTTGTTTTTTTTTTTGAGACAGTCTCGAACTGTCGCCCAGGCTGGAGTGCAGTAGCACAATATTGGCTCACTGCAACCTCCGCCTCCCAGGTTCAAGCAATTCTCCTGCCTCAGCCTCCGGAGTAGCTGAGCTTATAGGCACCTGGCACCACACCTGGCTAAAGAGATGGGGTTTCATTATGTTGGTCAGGCTGGTCTTGAACTCCTGACCTCGTGATCCACTCCCTCCTTGACCTCCCAAAGTGGCTCACACCTGTAATCCCAGCACTTTGGGAGGCCGAGGCATGCAGATCATTTGAGGTCAGGAGTTTGCGACGAGCCTGGCCAACATGGTGAAACCCCGTCTCTACTAAAAATACAAAAATTAGCCAGGCGTGGTGGCGTGCACCTGTGATCCCAGCTACTCAGGAGGCTGAGGCAGGAGAATCGCTTGAACCTGGGAGGCGGAGGTTGCAGTGAGCTGTGATCATGCCACTGCACTGCAGAGCGTGTGACCCCTGTCTACAAAAACCCTGGCAGGATGCTCATTGCAGGGGTTGATGGTCATTTCCCCCTGAAGGTTAAGTAGTGCTTATAGACACAGAGGAGAGAGTTGGCTGGAAGTGAGTCACTGGGAGACTGAATCTTAGACTCAAATTCCTTTTGCATGTCAAAGCTAAATAGTGTCAAGTCCAATGTCCCTTTTCTTTACAGTATATACAAGTATCTATCAAGATTAGATTTTGAGGCTCTGCAGTGACCCACGCCTGTAATCTCAGCACTTTGAGAGGTGGAGGCAGGAGGATCTCTTAAACCCAGATGTTCAAGACCAGCCTGGTCAACGTTGTGAGAGCTCATCTCTATAACAAATAAAAAACATGCCTGGGCAAGGTGGCTCATGCCTGTAATCCCAGCACTTTGGGAGACCGAGGCAGGCAGATCACTTGAGGTCAGGAGTTCGAGACCAGCCTGGCCAACATGGTGAAACCCTATCTCTACTAAAAATACAAAAATTAGCGAGACATGGTGGCTTGTGCCCGCAATCACAGCTACTCAATGAGGCTGAGGTGGGAGGATCACTTGAGCCCAGGAGGTCGAGGCTGCAGTGAACTGTGATCATGCCACTGCACTCCAACCTGGGCAACAGAGTGAGACTCCATCTCAAAAAAAAAAAATAAATACGTTAAAAATTAACTAAATTAAAAAACAAACAGAAAATTAGCCAGGTGTGGTGGCTTATGCCTGTAGTAGTCCCCCCTACTCAAGAGGCTGAGGGGGAGAATGGCTTGAACCCACCCAGTAGTTTGAGGCTGCAGTGAGCTATGATCATACAACTGCACGGAAGCCTGGGTGCAGTGGACAGAGCGAGACCCTGTCTCTAACAAGCAAAATTAGGTTTTGTGGTTCCAGGGCTCCCAAAAGGATAATCTTTTTGTCTCTAACGATTTAAGTGGTAGGTCCCCAAGTTTTCATTATGTGGATTTAACTTCATCTTTTCTTTTTTTGAGATGGAGTCTCGTTTTGTTGCCCAGGCTGGAGTGCAGTGGCACGATCTCAGCTCACCACAACCTCCACAATCCCCTCAAGGGATTCTCCTGCCTCAGCCTCCTGAGCAGCTGGGGCTACAGGAGCATGCCACCACACCCAGCTAATTTTTGTATTTTCAGTAGAGGCGGGGTTTCACTGGGTTAGCCAGCCTGGTCTTGATCTCCTGACCTTGTGATCTGCCCTACTTGACCTCCCAAAGTGCTGGGATTATAGGTGCACTCGGCCTGATTTTATTTTTCATGGCATCCTCATGATGTTGCGCTATCTTGGAATTCTGTAATTGAGGAGTTTCGATGTTTTTTCATCATGTCTCTTGTTTCTGGTCTCAGGATATTAACTAGTGGCAAGACAGAAGCAGGTCAAGGCTGATAGTCTTTTCCATACATTTTCTAGCCTGGGTCTGTCACGGGAGATGGATTCATCTCTCTGTTGCCTACACTTCTAGACCTTAGACTAAACAGAAGCATAGGCATTGGGGATGGAGTCTGAGACCTTCCCCAATAGTCTTAGCTTCGACTGTACCTCAGAGGTATCCTGCTCATTTGAATACCTTCATTTTCTGAGGCTCATTTAGCATCTTCAAATCAAAGAGCTGCAGCTCAGCCAGGTGCAGTGGCTCATGCATGTAATCCCAGCACTTTGGGAGGCCTAGGCAGGTAGCTTGTTTGAGCCCAGGAGTTTGAGACCAGCCTGGGCAACATGGTAAAACCTCCACAAAAAAAATCTGCTCAGGACGCTGAGGTGGGAAGATCACTTGAATCCAGGAGGTCAAGGCTGCAGTGAGCTGTGATCATGCCACTGCACTCTGGCCTGGGCAACAGAGTAAGACCCTGCCTCAAAAAAAAAAAAAAAAAGAAAAAAAAAGCTGCAGCTCTGTAACCATCAGATGGTTGATACAAATCAAATTGGAAAATCCCAGAGAGTAAGCTCTCAATATTAGCCTAAATTGGTTGCTAAATTCGTTCATTTTCCTGTTTTCTTAGGCTATGTTGCCCAAACTGGACTCGAACTCCTGGACTCCAGTGATCCTCCCACCTCAGCCTCTTACGTAGCTGGGAATACAGTCACATGCCACCATGCCCAGCTTTCAGGTAGGTCTTTATTTTTTAATTTTATTTTTGTTTTGAGTTTTGCTCTTATTCAGATGCATGCTCCAATGGCTCACCTTCAGAGGACCGTGTGTTAGGCTGTTATTGCAGAACTGGGGAGCTGGAGGGCTGGAGGCAAAGGTAGAGAGGTGGATACGTGTTCCCTCCAGTTCATTCCCTCTGCTTTCAGTCTTTCAAGGCCAAGGTGAAGCTTAAGAGGTCACCTCTGACCACCCACCCTCTCTGACCCCTGAGAGCTCATTCTAGGCTGCCCAGGCCTCCCGAACTCCCCCAGCCCTGCCCTTCCCATTCTGGGTCATCACTGTCTAGGGGCAGGTATGTCTCTTCACTGGATGGTGAACTGCAGGGAGTCTTCGGCTTTCTCAGTCACCACTGTGTCCTTAGCATGACCCAGCACAGTGAGACAAAGGAATGAGTGAATATATACTTCCTTATATATTCAGCATATAGAGAAGCCATCACATCACTATAATTTTTTTTTTTTGAGACAGTCTCCCTCTGTCACCCAGGCTGGAGTGCAGTGGTGTGATCTTGGCTCACTGCAACCTCTGCCTCCCAGGTTCAAGCAATTCTCCTGCCTTAGCCTCCCAAGTAGCTGTGATTACAGGTGCATGCCGCCATGCCTGGCTAATTTTTTGTATTTTTAGCAGAGATGGGGTTTCACCTTGTTAGCCAGGATGGTCTGGATCTCCTGACCTCGTGATCCACCCACCTTGGCCTCCCAAGGTAAAATAGAATACTAAATGTTACATATCAGTTTTCTACTATGGATGAGACTTGGGCTAACTGCATTTTATTTTAGTATTTTATTTTTGAGACATGGTCTCACTTTGTTGCCCAAGCTGGAGGGCAGTGGTGTGATCTTGGCTCACTGCAATCTCTGCTTCCTGGGCTCAAGTGATCCTCCACCTTCAGCCTCCCACGTAGCCGGGACCACAGGCACAAGACACCACACCTGGCTAGTTTTTTTTTTTTTACTTTTTGTAGAAACGAGTTTCATCATGTTGGCCAGGCTGGTCTCAAACTCCTGACATCTAAAGGATCTGCCTGCCTCAGTCTCCCAAAGTGTTGGGATTACAGGCGTGAGCCACTGCGCCTAGCCTGAATTGTTATTAATAGTTGTGATTAGCAGGAGAAACACCACCAAATAAATCAGTCAGTCAGTCATCACAAACCATTAGATTGCTTCCTTTTCTCCAAGTTCTCTACCCTCCAGTCACATTCCTTCCATCTCTCCCCTATTTCCAACCCCTCCTCCATTACTCCTCCCTCTGCTTCTGGCCTTCTCTCCTGGCAATCCCCTATATTCTCTGCCCCAGCTAGTCCTCCATCCAAGACTCTCCTTCCATCAGTCCTCTTTCCCCACTCCTTCCATCCTTCCTCTTTTCAGGCAGTCCTCCCTTCCAGATGGACCCCATCTTGGTACAGCAGACTAATTAATGATTCAAGAGTGCCGTGTGCTCTGAGACCAAGGCCATGGGGCCAGAGATGAGTCCGTTTTAATTGCTGGGGAGACAGGGAGGGGCCTTAGAAATAGCTCGCTCCCCCACCCGACTCCCCACGTGTCCCACCCAGTTTGGGCAGGAAGCCACTTTCCCCAGAACAGTTCATTGCTGGGATCCTCTGAAGAGATGCTGTGGAGGGCAGCAGCCAGACGAGGGCACAGGGCCTCAGAGGATGCTGATGCGCTCTGTCAGCCCCTGCATGTCGTGGTCCTGTGGTGGATGGGCCCCACTGAAATCCCTGTCCGTGGGTGGCCCGGACCCGGGCAGCGGATGCTCTGCCACAAACTGCTCCCAGCGCGCGTCGTCACTCTCGTGCGTGATGTATCGCTCGCCCATCTTCCCCTCCAGTTCTCGGAGGTCCAGCCACGTCGGGTACTCCTGGGCCCGAGAGAACTGGGGTTAGCTTGGGGTCTGCATTGGAGCAGTGCCTGGATGCCTTCTGCTCTGCCACTGAGATCTGGGTACCAATGAAGGTGAAGCCACACCCTCTGCAGCCCACCCAGCCAGTAGACATTTAGCTCCACTCCCTCCTCCTGCACCCAGCCAATGGGAGGCCTAGCCACATTCCAGACCCAAGGAAACCTACATCCTTCACTACCTGCTTAGCCAGTAAGTGGTCTAGTTCCATCCCTTCCTCCAACCCAGCCAATGGACCAGCCCTGCCCCCTGCATCACCTGTAACCAGGGATGGCTGAGAGATTTGTCCACACTGTAGCGTTTGCGCATCTTCACCTGCAGCAGGTTGTTGATGAGGTCGATGGCTGCACAGCAAAGAGAAAAAGTTCAAGCCCTGCAGGACAGGGGGTCATTCCTCCTCCAATAGGCCTCCCTAGCCTGCCTGCCTGCCTGCCATCAACACCTTCCTTCTGCATTAGCTCAGGTGACTCGGAGGCCTCGCCTGTGCCAATCACCCACCATTTCCTCATTATGTTACAAATTTGCCTCCTCTTGCCCACCCATGTGTACACTAGCTCCTTCTCTTCACCAGTTCTCTACTTCAATTTTCCCATTCCCCCGTGTCACCACTTCTTTTCGTCACACACAGGTACACACAATTACACTTGTCCTATTATTTTATTTTTATTTTTGCTTATTTATTGAGATGGAGTCTTGCTCTGTTGCCCAGGCTAGAATGCAGTGGCACAATCTTGGCTCACTGCAACCTCCACCTCCCAGGTTCATGAGATTCTCTTGCCTCAGCCTCCTGGGTAGCTAGGAATACAGGTGTGCACCACCCCATCCCGCTAACTTTTTGTATTTTTAATAGAGATGGGGTTTCATCATGTTAGCCAGGCTGGTCTCGAACTCCTGACCTCAAGCAATCTGCCTGCCTTGGTCTTCCAAAGTGTTGGGGATTACAGGCGTGAGCCACTGCTTCACCCCAGGCTTCAGGCCCATCTTCACCCAAGTCATGGCCCCACTACCCAGCAAAGTAGCCACACCCTTGTTCCTCAGTCCTACCCACTGGTGCCTCCTTTTTGCATGGATGACCCTTTTGGGGTCATAAACCCAAAGGCTCCAGGTCCCAGCCAATGCCTTAAGAAGTTTGGCCCCTTCTCCTGGTCACCCCAGCCCTTTGGCACCCTCAAGTCCAGTCCCTCTCCTGGTCCCACCCTAGACAAGCCAAGTCTCACTCAGCCCCCTAAGGCTCCAATGTCCTCTTTAGCGCTTCTGGGGCACTTGGTTTCCAGCCCAAGTAACCTAGTGTAGGCCTGAGTCCCAGCCCACCGTTTACAGGACCGCCCCTCCTGTGGCCCCGCCCCTCTGGTAGGCCCGCCCCAGCACTAGGCTCCACCCCCAAGATGCCCGGCTGTGTCTGGGTCCACCCCTACCGTGGCCCCGCCTACTCCTCCAGCCTCACCCCACAACCACCCACCCACCCACAGGGCAGACGGGCCCCAGGCACCTCCAGCTGAGATGTGGCTCCAAGGGGTGGCCGGGTACATGAAGGCAGCATTCTGGATCTGGTCATTGATGTCCTCGTCCTCGTTGAAAGGGAACGTGCCGCTGAGGCTGACGTACATGATCACGCCCACCGACCACATGTCCAGCGAGCGGTTGTAGCCCTGATTGAGCAGCACCTCGGGCGCCAGGTAGGCCGGCGTGCCCACCACGGAGCGGCGGAACGACTTCTCCCCGATGATGCGCGCAAAGCCAAAGTCACACAGCTTCACCTGCAGAGGGTGAGGAGTGGAGGGTCTACAGGGTGATGGAGCCGCACCTGCCCCAGCATACCCACCACGCCACCCTCCATGGCATTCCAGAGAAAGCTGAATGCTGGTTTGTATCCAAGGCACCTCGGCTCACTAGCTGAGCACCTGGGCAAGTGAATTCCCCGCTCCGTGCCTCAGTTTCCCCATCTATAGGAAGAAGATGAGCAGAAAAGTGCCTATCTCAGAGGACTGCCATGATGGCGAGTTAAACCATCCAAAGCCCACAGGAAATATTTGGCATGCAGTTGGTGCACAATAAATGCTAGCTGCTGCTATACCTCTGTCACCTCCAGTGGGTCTCTCAACCTCCTCCTTGTACCTCTATTTCCTCTTTTGAACAATACAGATTTTTTAATAGCCTTAAAATATACATGATCCGGCCACGGTGGCTCATGCCTGCAGTCCCAGCACTTTGGGAGGCCAAGGATGATGAATCATTTGAGGTCAGGAGTTCGAAACCAGCCTGGCCAACATGGTGAAAGCCCGTCTCTACTGAAAATACAAAAATTAGCTGGGCATGGTGGTGCACGCTTGTGGTCCCAGCTACTCGGGAGGCTGAGGCAGGAGAATCACTTCTACCCAGGAGGCGGAGGTTGCACTGAGCTGAGATCACACCACTGCACTCCAGCCTGGCAACACAGCGAGAGTCCGTCTCAAAAAAAAAAACAAAAAAAACCTTAGTTTCATCTGTTTCTTTTTACTTTTTTTTTTTTTTTTTTTTAAGAGATAGAGTCTTGCTTTGTCACTCAGGCTGGAGTGCAGTGGCACGATCATAGCTCACTGCAGCCACCAACTCCTGGGCTCAAGCAATCCTCCCACCTCAGCCTCCCAAGTAGCTAAAACTATAGGCACATGCCATCAAGCCCAGCTAATTTTATTCATTTTTTGTACAGAGGAGGTCTCACTCTGTTGCCCAGGCTGGTCTTGAACTCTTGGGCTCAAGTGATCCTCCTGCCTCAGCTTCCCAAAATGCTGATTACAGGCAAGAGCCACTGCGCCTGGCCCCCACATCTTGATTAGTATAATCCCCCTCCCCACCCCCACTCCAGCCATCAGTGTTTCGTGGATTTCACCAGATCAGGAGGGGACATAACTGACCTGAGGAAACGGGTCGGCTGATGCCAGCAACACATTTTCTGGTTTCAAGTCACAGTGGACGATGTTCTTGAAGTGAAGGTGTCTCAAAGCCACCAGGATCTGAGGGGAGCACGTGCGGTCAGTAAGAAAGGTAGAACTCAGCCAAATCCCACCCTCAGTAGCCAGCCCTGGAAACCCATTCACACCGTTCTTTTTTTCTTATTTATTTTTGAGACAGTCTTGCTCTGTGGCCCAGGCTCGAGTGCAGTGGCACGATCTCGGCTCACTGCAACCCCAGCCTCCCGGGTTCAAGCAATTCTCCTGCCTCAGCCTCCCAAGTAGCTGGGACTACAGGTGTGCGCCACCATGCCCAGCTAACTTTTTTGTATTTTTGTAGAGATGGGGTTTCACCGTGTTGGCCAGGCGGTCTCAAACTCCTAGCCTCAAGTTATCTGCCCGCGTTGGCCTCCCAGAATGCTGGGATTACAGGCATGAGTGAGCCACTGTGTTTGGCCCCATCCATGCCTTCCTACACACCCCTGCAGACACCACCCCACCCCAGGAAAACAGGAGGCACTGGAACACCAAAGAATCTCAGAATCATAAAACCATTTACACCTGAGACATAAGAGTTAAATGTAAACTGCAAAGGCTGGGCTACAAAGATCCTGAGATCTTCTGCATGTGGTAATCTCCTGAATGCTACTAATAGAGCAGGCATTTTTAACATCCAATGTGTGATTCCATTTTTTTTTTTTTTTTTTTTGAGACAGAAACAGTCTCACTCTGTCACTCAGGCTGGAGCGCAGTGGTGGGATCAAGCCTCACTGCACCCTCGACCTCTCAGGCTCAATCCATCCTCCCCCCTCAGCCTTCCTAAACTGGGACTGCAGGCACACAACATCACACCATACTAATTTTTGTATTTGTAGAGACAGTGTCTCGCCATGTTGCCCAGGCTGGTTTCAAACTCCTGTACTCAAGTGGTCTACAGGGAGGATAACAGGCTTGAGCCACCCCACCTCACCTTTTTTTTTTTTTTTTTTTTTTTTTTCAAATTTTTTGAGACATAGTTTCACTCTTGTTGCCCAGGCTAGGGTGCAGTGGCGTGATCTCAGCTCACTGCAACCTCCACCTCCCGGGTTCAAGCAATTCTCCTGCCTCAGCCTCCCGAGTAGCTGGGATCACAGATGTGCGCCACCATGCCCAGCTAATTTTGTATTTTTAGTAGAGATGGGGTTTCTCCATGTTGGTCAGGCTGGTCTTGAACTCCTGACCTCAGGTGATCTGCCCGCCTTGGCCTCCCAAAGTGCTGCGATTACAGGCGTGAGCCACCACACCTGGCTAAAGTTTTTTTAAGGATGAAAAATAGTTTTCATCCTTAACAATACAACTATGACATGAGTTATATACCTCTCTCTTAAGAGGCAGGGGAGGCTGGGCGTGGTGGCTCACACCTGTAATCCTAGCACTTTGGGAGGCTGAGGGTGGATCGCCTGAGCTCAAGAGTTTAATACCAGCCTGGCCAACGTGTCGAAACCCTGTCTCTACTAAAAATATAAACATTAGCTGGGCATGATGGTGCACGCCTGTAATTCCAGCTACTCAGGAAGCTGGGGCAGGAGAATCACTTGAACCTGGAAGGTGGAGGTTGCAGTGAACCAAGGTCACGCCACTGCACTCCAGCCTGGGTGACAGAGGGACACTGTCTCCCCCGACCCCAGAGAAAAAAGAGAGGCAGGGGAAATTATGGAGCCAATCTGCCCAGGTGGAGAAAGAACCTGGCTCCATGCTTGTGAACTTAACAGCCTTGGCCTGGCCAACATGGTGAAACCCCGTCTGTACTAAAAATACAAAAATTAGCCAGGTGTGGTGGCGCATGCCTGTAATCCCAGGTGCCTGGTAGGCTAAGGCAAGGAGGATTGCTTGAACCTGGGAGGCGGAGGTTGCAGTGAGCCGACATTGCATCACTGCACTCCAGCCTGGGCAACAGAGCGAGACTGTCTCAAAAAAAAAAAAAAAAAAATTACCATTTATAACCATTCATCTGTGAGAACGATGCTAATTGTTTTGTTTTTGAGACAGTTTTGCTCTTGTTACCCAGGCTGCAGTGCAATGACGTGATCTCGGGTCACTGCAACCTCCGCTTCCTGGGTTCAAGTGATTCTCTTGCCTCAGCCTCCCAAGTAGCTGCGATTACAGGTGTGAACCACCATGCCTGGCTAATCTTTGTATTTTTAGTTGAAACGGGGTTTCATCATATTGGTCAGGCTGGTCTCGAACTCTTGACCTCCGGTTGATCCACCCGCCTCAGCCTCCCAAAGTGCTGGGATTACAGGTGTGAGCCACTGCGCCTCGATATTTCTTAATTCTTTGTAACTCAAACAAAATGCCAGGTAGACCAGAAGCATCGAGTGTTGTCCTACTGCAATTGTAATCTATGTCTCAGAATTTAAATACTTGTGTTTATTCTCATTGGTTTTCTTTGTTTGTTTGTTTTGGTGTTGGTAGAAATGGCATCTCGCTATGTTGCCCAGGCTGGTCTTAAACTCCTTGCCTCAAATGATCCTCCCCTCAGCTACCCAAACCTTTGAAATTACAGGCAAGACCCACCATGCTGGCCAACCTCCTCACTCTACATACTGGGGGACCAAGCTGGAAAGATACATGTGATATGTCATCTCCAGATTATTTTTTTTTGAGGCAGAGTCTCACTCTGTTGCCCAGGTTGAAGTGCAGTGGCATGACCTCAGCTCACTGTAGTTCCACCTCCCAAGTTCAAGCGATTCTTGTGCCTCAGCCTCCGGAGTAGCTGGGATTACAGGCATGGGCCCCCATGCCCTGCTAATTTTTGTATTATTGTAAATATGAGGTTTCACCATGTTGGCCAGGCTGGTCTCAAACTCCCGACCTCAGGAGATCCACGTGCCTCGGCCTCCTGAAGTGCTGGGATTCCAGGCGTGAGCCCCCACGCCCAGCCCATCTCCAGCTTTTGTCAGTTGATCTTCTTCCAATTCACATGAACAAAGAGGGCAGGTTGGAAGGTAGATAGATCCAGGCTCAAATCTTGGCTGGACAGCTGCTCGGCTGTGACCTCGAGGGAGAGACCGCTACCTCCCTGAGCCTTAGTTTCCTCATCTATACAATGGGGTTATAGTAACACCTACCTCTCAGGATGCTGGTGAGGCCTAAATAAGCTCATGAAGTAAAGGGCTTAGCACAGGGCCTGAGTGTGAGGCAGGTAAGAGCCCAGAAAGCAGGAATCTGCAGAGAGAAACAAGGAAGAGCCAGCAGGCAAAAAGGAAGGGAGAGACAGAAGGCCAGAAACAGAAACCCCCTCAGCTGCTGAAAGCAGTCATCTGTGAGAACCATGATTCCTCTCCACACCTAAAGTGTGGATACGGCTAGGCATGAGGGCTCATGCCTGTAATCCCAGCACTTTGAGAGGCTGAGATGGGAGGATCGCTTGAGGTTAGGAGTTCGAGACCAGCCCGGGCAACATGGTGAAACCCCATCTCTACTCAGACTAAAAAAATTAGCCAGGCATGGTGGCACACACCTGTAATCCCAGCTACTTGGGAGGTTGAGGCAGGAGAATCGCTGGAACCCAGGAGGTGGAGGGTGCAGTGAGCCGAAATCGTGTCTTTGCACTCCAGCCTGGGCAACAAAGCGAGACTCTGTCTCAAAAATAATAAAGTCTAGCTGAGGCTGCATCAGTGGGTTTCTGTCGCCATCCCATAAGCCAGCCTGACAAACACAGACACACTGCCTGAGAGGATAAGGGTGCTGGGTCAGGGTAAAGGGAACCCAGCAACGATGACTCTGAGACCAACAATGATGTCTCAGAAGAAGGCAAGGCACCGACCAGAGGGGAAGGCCTTTCTGGGAAGGATATGAAACACACAAACCACAAAAGGGAATATTTAACATCGAAAACGTTCAGTTCTACGGCAGGCCGGATGCAGTGGCTCATGCCTGTAACCCAGCACTTTGGGAGGCTGTGGCAAGAGGACCACTTAAGTCCAGGAGTTCAAGACCAGCCTGGGCAACATGGCAAGACCCTGTCTCAAAAAATACATTTTTTAAAAACTAGCCAGGTGTGATGGCTCATGCCTGTAGTTCCAGCTGACTCAGGAGGCTGAGATGGGGGCATTGCTTGAGCCCAGGAGTTCAAGACCTGCCTGGGCAACATGGAGAGACACTGTCTCTACAGAAACATTTAAAAAAATAAAAATCAGGCTGGGCGTGGTGGCTCACATCTGTAATCCCAGCACTTTGGGAGGCAGACATGGGTGGATCAAGAGGTCAGGAGTTCAAGACCAGCCTGGCCAAGATGGTGAAACCCTGTCTCTACTAAAAATACAAAAAAATTGGCCAAGTATGGTGACGGACACCTGTAATCCTAGCTACTCAGGAGGCTGAGGCAGAGAACTGCTTGAACCCAGGAGGCAGACGTTGCAGTGAGCCGAGATTGCCCCACTGCACTCCAGCCTGGGCAACAGAGTGAGACTCTTGTCTCAAAAACAACAAAAAAAATTAGTTGGATGTGGTGGCTCACACCTGTGGTTCCAGCTAACTCAGGAAGCTGAGATAAGAGAATCGCTTGAGCCTGGGAGTTTGGGGCTGTAGTGAGCTATGATCACATCACTGCACTCCAGCCTGGGTGACAGAATGAGATCGTATCTCAAAAAAATAAAACCCTATGGTAAATAAAAACTAAATATAAAATAAAGAGCCAAACAAACACTGGGGTAAAACCACTGACTGAACAACATAAGTGATAAGAATCTAACGTGTCCTCCCCAAAAACAAATGCAGAACACGTCTAGGAAGAAAAACAAATAATCTAATGTCTTTCATAACAAAGAGCTCCTACAATTCAAAAAGACAACAATCAATTGACAAATGGGCAAAGGGTAATACAGCCTAGGCCAATAAACATGAAAACATGCTCCACCTGACCCATTTTTTATATATGTAAATTTATATAATATATAACGTATATTAAAATACATATATGTTATATATAATTAATATGTATATTAATATAAAACATACATATTATATATATATATTAAAATTATGAATGAATGAGAGAAGATCTCTGTTCCCAGGCTGGCATTGAATTCCGGGGCTCGAGTGATCCTCCCACCTCAGCTTCCCAAAGTGCTGAAATTACAGGCATGAGCCACTGTACCAGGCCCCATAATAATTATTTTTTTGAGACGGAGTCTCTCTCTATCACCAAGCTGGAGTGCAGTGGCACAATCTCGGCTCACTGCAACCTCTGCCTCTTGGGTTCAAGCAATTCTTCTGCCTCAGCCTCTTGAGTAGCTGGAACTACAGGCGCGCACCACCATGCCCTGCTAATTTTTGTATTTTTAGTAGAGATGGGGTCTCACCACGTTGGTCAGGCTGGTCTCGAACTCCTGACCTCATGACCCGCCTGCCTCAGCCTCCCAAAGTGCTGGGATTAGAGGTGTGAGCTACCGCACCCAGCCTACTCTATTATTTTTGTTATTGTCACTCAATTTTTTTCTTTTCAAGAGGCAGGGTCTTGCTATGTTGCCCAGGCTGGAGTGCAGTGCCTCTTCACAGATGCGAGTCCCACTACTGATCAGGTTAAAGAGCTTTGACCTGCTCTGCTTCCAACCTGGGCTGCTTTGCAACCTGCTGGTCCCGGGCTCCCGGGAAGTCACCACCTGGATGCCCAGCTTAATGAGGACGCCTGATCGGCACAGAACTCCTGGGATCAAGTGTTCCTCTTGCCTCAGCCTCTGGAGTAGCTGGGACCACGGGCACATGCCACCATGCCCAGCTTGTGTTTTTGATTACGGTTTCTATCATCTGCTATTGTGACTCCCGACACCTGACGGGGAGGGCGGGCGCACCTGGGTGATGAGGAACTTGGTGAGGCGCTCAGGCAGCCGGCCCTTCTCGCTGGAGAGGATCATCTCCAGCATGTCGCCGTGTAGCTTCTCCATCACCACAAACACTTTCTCAGGCGTCTCGAACATGCACTCCAGGTTCACGATACCAGGGTGCCGTAGGCTCTGCAGGGTGGGGTGCAGGGTCAGGGCCAGGTCGTCCACAGACTCAGACCCCAAAGGGAGCAAGATGATGGGAGCAGGACGATGACAAACAAGGAGAAAGATGTCGCTGGGGTGTTGACACTGGGGGAGGGAAGGAGGCTTCCCACAGGCCAAGACCGAACAGGCCCACCTCCACCCCACCTGCCAGGTGCCCGGAAGAACCTTTTTCCTTTCTTTTCAAATATAGAGATGGGGACTGGGCGCGGTGGCTCACGCCTGTCATCCCAGCACTTTGGGAGGTCGAGGCAGGTAGATCACCTGAAGTCAGGAGTTCCAAGACCAGCCTGGCCAAGATGGTGAAACCCAGTCTCTAATAAAAATATAAAACTTAGCCGAGTTTGGTGGTGCGTGCCTGTAATCCCAGCTACTCCTGAGGCTGAGGCAGGAGAACTGCTTGAACCCGGAAGGCAGAGGTTGCAGTGAGCCGAGATCGCGCCACTGCACTCCAGCCTGGGCAACAGAGCCAGAGTCTGTCTAAAAAAAACAAAAACCCCGAAATATATAGAAATGGAGTTTGGCTATGTTGGCCAGGCTGGTCTCAAACTTCTGGCCTCAAGTGATCCTCCCACCTCAACCTCCCAAAGTGCTGTGATTACAGGCGTGAGCCACCATGCCCAGCCCAGAAGGATCTTTACATCCTGAAATTCTGGTGCAAGCCCGGGGTTTCAGGAGGGAGGAGGGGGAGCTCGGGGAAATGGGGAGAACTCTGCACGACTATATCTTTTAAATGCACGCCCCCCTCCACTTCCATGCCCCCAATCCTGTCCTGGCCTAACCCCTCTCTCCCACCCAGATCCCCACTCAGCCGCCTGGCTACAGTCACTTCCCTTTCCACCCACCCTCCAGGTGGCAGTCAAGGGATTTTCCTAAGGTACACACCTGATCCTGCCCCTCCCTTGCTCAAAAGCTTTCTATGGCTCCCCAGTGCCCTCAGGACAAAGTCCACAGGGTCCGGCTCCACCCTCGTCCCTGGCCTCATCTCTCAGTACCTCCTTCCTAGAAAACCTCATGCTCCCTTTCACCAGGCCTGTGTACGGGGGGGTCCTTCTGCTAAGAACACCTTCTCCCCTTCCGTCTCAACATGGCCCTACACTGGGTCCAGCTGGCCCCTGAAAGGAAGAAGGAGAAAGGGAAGGCGCCCTGGTGGTCACCTGCAGAATGGCCACTTCATTCCGGAGCTGGCTCTCCTGCTTGGTGGGGAAGCGCAGTTTGTCAATGACCTTAACTGCCACGTCCCGGCCTGTCTTCCGGTGCTTTCCTGGGTAGGGAGTAGGAGACACGAGATGAGAGAGCAAAAGACCACCCAGTCCTGGCAGGAGTATCCCCACCTCTGCTGACCTCTGCCCCCACCATGAAGACAGCCAGAGTTGAGCAGCGTTGGAAGCCCCAGGAGACATGTGTAAAGGCCATGAGAGGTGCACCTTGGGAGTAAACGCAGAAAGAAGGAAAGAAAAAAAAAACCTCCAGAGAGGAGAATCTATAACATGGGGAACTGGATTTATAGCCAGTCAGGATCCAGCATCTAGTTTTGTGTGACCCATAAGAGTCCTGGGGTCAGGGGAGAGACAGATGTGAGAGGACTCCAGGCACAGGATTATCTCCACCCAAATTCTACACTTCCAAGAGTGTAGAATTTACCCTCCACATCCTATCAAACTCTAGGATCTAGCTCTGTGGCAAACTGAAGTGTAAAATCCCCCTCCTCATCCAATCAGAATCTAGGATCTAGTTTGTGGCCAATAAGAATACAGAACCTACCCTCCTATCCAATCAGAATCTAGGATCTAGCCTGTGGCTAACCAGAATGCAGAATCTACCCCTCCTATCCAATCAGAATCTAGGATCTAGTTCTGTGGCCAATAAGAATGCAAAATCTACCCTCCTATCCAATCAGAATCTAGGTTCTACTTCTGTGGCCAATCAGAGCACAGAATCTACCTTCCCTATTCAATCAAAATCTACCTCTGAGTGCCGAATTTACCCTTCCTATTAATAACAAGAGAAAAGGAGAACCTGCAACCAGTCCACCCAGGATCTAGCTAAGACAATCAACATAGAAGGTGAGCATGTGACCAATCAGAAAGGAAGGGTTGGAGCCAGAAAGAAACGATTGGAGCCAGAACGGCTTCCCGGAGACAGAGGCCCCCTCTGGGTTAGCCCTGAAGTGTCCTCACCTCCATACACCACTCCAAACTGCCCTGAGCCCAGCACTTCATCGGGGAAGATCTGGTAGACGGTGGCAATGTCCTGCAGGGTGAAGACAGGGCAGGTCAGGGGTGTGAATGGAAATAGGGGAGGGGGAGTCGAGATGAGAGAGCTGGGGAGAGTGTGTGCGAGGAGAGGGCATCAGGTGTGGGCAGGAGTCTCACCACATTCTCTTGGATCTGACTGTTGGACACAGAGATGCTCAGAGAAGCTTGTCCTGGGGAGAGGGAGAGACGGGAGAGAGGTGAGGGGACTCCAGGGTCAGGGTCATCTCTACCCATACCTGCAAAGGCAGACTCAGGAGTCAGGCCCACCCAGGTTGGAATCCAGTGTTCAACACAACGTGCAACTTCAGGCTGGTGACTTGTCACTATGAACCTTGGTTTCCTCATCTAGAAAATGGGAATCCTAAAAGGACCCCTGTCAGGGCCGCTGGGGGAGTCAGTGAGACGTGCTGAGTGGCTGGAGTGATGTCACAGATGATTTTGCTGAGCATTTTACCCCAGGATTTCAGCACCAGGGGCAGCAGACTGACCCTTTATACAGAGAAGGACACTGAGTCTTGGAGGGAAAGTGCAGCCTGACTCCTGCGTCTTCCCCTGAGCTCGCCCCCGACAAACCCAACCAGAGCCACACACTTCTGTAGTCCTGATCCTTCTGCCCTTTGAACGTCTCTCCCTTCCACCCATCCACAGCCTCTTCCCCTAGGCCCCTGCTCGCCCCCCAACTCTGGGTCCTCACCCCACAGCCCCTTCCCTGGTCTCTTGCCCCAATCCTGCCCCCTCCTATTCACTTCCACAGAGAAGCCAGAGGGATCTTACTGAGACGCAAGACTGACCCTGTCCCTCCTCTGCTCACAACCCTCCCATGGCTCCCCAGTGCCCTCAGGAAGAAGCCTGAGCCCCTTAAAGGGCCTAAAAGGCATGGAGGCATGGCCGAGAGCCTCATCTGCCAGTGACTTCAACCTCTAACATGCTGTTCCTGACACACTGGCCTTCCTGCTGGGCCTCACATACAGCAAGCTCTCTCCTCTCTCCTGGTCTTCGCAGATGCTGTTTCTTCTGCCAGGAATACTCTTTCCTTCATCTTACACTCGGCTAAATCCTCGTCATCCTCCAGTGTCAGCTCAAACGTCACTCCTGGGACCAAGTTGGATTACACTCACAGAGGCTCTGCGTCATACTCATTGCTTGTGTGGGTTAATGATCAATGTCTGTCGCCCATGCTGGATTATAAACGCCAGAGGGTGGGAACCTGGTACTCTCATCACTTTTTGCCTCTGGCTAAAATGAGCTCCCATTTGCTTTCCCACATCTCAGCCCGCCTCAGCCTCCAGGTCTCAGTTCAGATGTCACCTCCTCCAGGAAGCCCTTCTAGATACCTAACCCATTAGGTACCCCTCTGGGGTCCTCCAGCTCCCTGGCTCCCTCGTCCCAACCCTGCCCATGCTGGACTGTCACTCTCTGAAGATGGGTATTCTGCCCTGCTGGACTCTAAGCCCCATGAGGGCAGGTGTGGTGCTGTCCTGGCCACTGCTGTTCCCCAGCGCCATCTCACACAGAGGAGGCACTCAGTAAGTGCATGAGGACTGATCACCACCTAGAACCAAGCTCATGGAGGGGCAGTGACGTGCCCAAGGCCACATATTAGGCCAGGAGCTTAGCAGAGATTTTTTGTGGATTTTGGTTGTTTTCTCTTTTTTGGAGATGGCATCTTGCTCCGTCACCCAGACTGGACTGCAGTGGTGTGATCACGACTCACTACAGGCCCTCAACCTCCCAAGCTCAAGCAATTCTCCTGCCTCAGCCACCCAAGTACCTGGAACTACAGGTGTGCGCCACCACACCTGGCTAATTGTTTTTGTTTTTTGTAGTGATGGAATCTCGCTATGTTGCCCAGGCTGGTCTTGAACTCCTGGCCTCAAGTGATCCTCCTGTCTTGGCCTCCCAAAGTGCTGGGATTAACAGGCGTGATTAACAGAGTTTGAACCCAGGCCTGCTCAGTCCAGAAGCCACATTCTCAACCCCACCATAGCCGACCTTCCTCTTTGGCCTTTCCATTCCCCAGAATCCTGCCCTCCAACCTAGACCCGTTCTCTCAAGGACCTGAAGTGGGGGAACTTACTGTGGGGTGCGTGGCCTGGAGCACTGGGTGCATCCTGAAGGATGACAGGCATCAGGGCCTGGCGGATGGCTGTCTCCCAGCCCCGGGCGGCCTCGGCCCCCTGCCCGCTTGGCCCGCCCGGAGCCCCGCCAGGCATCTCGCCCACGAAGTAGGTGGCATTGGCAGTGATGATCTCAAAGCAGTGTGGGTTGGTGCCCGGTGGCACGAGGCTGAAGTTCTGGGCGGGCTCCACCGTAAGGATTTCTGACAGTGGAATTTCCTGCAGGACGTGGAACCAGCGCAGGTGAGGATACCAAGCAGATCATGCAATTCTACTGAAAACACAAAACTTAGCCGGGCGTGGTGGTGCGCGCCTGTAATCCCAGCTATTTGGGAGGCTGAGGCACGAGAATCACTTGAACCTGGGAGACGGTGGTTGCAATGAGCCGAGACTGCACCACTGCACGCCGGCCTGGGCGACAGAGCAAGATTCCATCTCAGAAATAATAATCGTAATAATTACTGGCAGAAGTGATATTGAAGCAGAGACCAGAAAGGTAAGAAGAGGCCAGCTGGCAAGGAGTGGGTGAACCACAGCATGTGCAAAGGCCCTGAGGGAAGGCTGTGTTCAAAGGCTAAGCTGCGTCCCCATCACGTGGGGTGGTGCCTGGACACAGTAAAAGCTTGGAAAACATTTGATGGCCAGACACGGTGGCTCATGCCTTGTACTCCCAGCACTGGGAGGCCAAAGTGGACAGATGGCCCAGGAGTCCAAGACCAGTCTGGGGAACAAGACGAAGACGGAACCGGAGCCGGGTGCAGGCAGTGGACACGTTCTGCCGAGAACCGAAGATGGCAGCGAACGTGTACTGAGCGTCAGTGCCCAGTGATAATCTAAGTCCACATGGCATGCGGGCCTGGATCGATGAGTCTCTGCAGCTGACTCTGACAAAGATGGAACAGCTGTGCTCAGGGGCTGCCTATTGTCAGTTTATGGACATGCTGTTCCCTGGCTCCACTGCCTCCAAGAAAGTGAAATTCCAAGCTGAGCTAGAACACGAGGACATCCAGAACTTCAAAATACTACAAGCGGGTTTTAAGAGGATGGGTGTGGACAAAATAATTCCTGTGGACACATTAGTAAAAGGAAAGCTTCAGGACAACTGTGAATTCGTTCAGCGATTCCAGAAGTTTTCTGCTGCAAACTATGACGGAAAAGACTATGACCCTGTGGCTGCCAGACAAGGTCAGCACACGGCACCGGCTCCCTCCCGCGCTGCTCCAGCTCTGAATAAACCGAAGAAACCTCTCAGCTCTAGCAGTGCAGCTCCCCAGAGGCCCATCTCAACACAGAACTGCTGCGGCTCCTCAGGCTGGCCCTGGCGTGCTGCGAAAGAACCCTGGTGATGACGAGGGCTCTTTCTATGGGGACGACGAGGCAGCTGAGTTGATGCAGCTGGTCAACGTATTGAAACTTAGGGTTGAAGACTTGGAGAAAGAGAGGGATTTCTACTTCGGAACACTACGGAACACTGAATTGATTTGCCAGGAGAATGAGGGGGAAACAACCCAGTATTGCGGAGGATTGTAGCCATTCTGTATGCCACAGATGGAGGCTTTGGGATACCTGATGAAGGGGGCTCACAGGGGGAGCAGGAAAGTATTAACAGCCTGCAGCAGCAAAGCAACATCCAGATTCTTCACTCCAAATCATGTGCTTAACTGTAAAATACTCCCTTTCATTATCCTCAGAGGACTCACACTGGTTTCTTTTCATAAGCAAAAAGGATTTCTTCTTAAAGTGCACTTTGCAGACGTTTCACTCCTTTTCCAGTAAGTTTGAGTTAGGAGCTTTCACCTTGTAGCAGAGCAGTATCAACATCTAGTTAGTTCACCTGGGAAACAGAGGCTGACCGTGGGGCTCACCGTTGGGCTGTGGGTCATCCTGAGGGCTGGAGGTGTTATGTCATATGCTGAGGCAGTGGCCTCAGTGGAGAAATGTCAAGACTCAATTGAATTTTAAGTTAATGTGAAATCAGAGAATGCTGTAATAAATGCCTTAAGACTAAAAAAAAAAAAAAAAAAAAAAAGACCAGCCTGGGCAACATAGTGAGATCCTGGCTCTACAAAATATTTACAAATTAGGCATGGTGCCACAAGCCTGTAATCGTAGCACTTTGGGAGGCCAAGGTAGGCAGACCGCTGGAGCCCAGGAGTTTGAGACCAGCCAGGGCAACACAGTGAGACCCCCATCTCTACAAAAAAATACAAAAATTAGCCAGGCACGCTGGTGAGAGCCTATAATCCCAGCTATTAGGGAGGTGGGAGAATCATTTGAGCTGGGGAGCCAGAGGTTGCAGTAAGCCATGATCATGCCACTGCATCTGGAAGACAGAGCAAGACCCTATCGCAAAATAAACGTTTGATAATAAATGAAGGAAATGAAGCCACGCAGGGCTTCACAGGTCACAGGGAGGAGCCTGGGCTTTGTCCAAGGGCCCTAGGGAGCCACTGAAGGCTTCTGAGCATCATCTGCTTGTGTGCGGAGGGCAGATGGAATAGAATGAGATGGAGACAGCGAACCAGGAAGGAGGCTGAGGGGACCCAGGTGGGACAGAAGGCGCAGGGACCATGGGGTAGGAAACGTGTCAGAGGAGGAAGGAGAGGGGAGGATGAAAGACTTAGGTAGCCCATAAAACCAGGTGGTGACATGGACACATGGGGGGTGAGGACAGCATTCTATTTATTTTACTCTTTTTGAGACAGTCTTGCTCTGTCGCCCAGGCTACAGTGCAGTGGCGCAATCACAGCTCACTGCAACCTCCACCTCCCAGGTTCAAGCTATTCTCCTGCCTCGAATCCCAAGCAGCTGGGATTACAGGCACCCGCCACCGCACCCAGCTAATTTCTGTATTTTTAGTAGAGATGGGGTTTCACCATGTTGGCCAGGCTGGTTTCAAACTCCTGACCTCAAGTGATCCACCCGGCTCAGCCTCCCAAAATGCTGGGACTACAGGCCGGAGCCACTGCACCTGGCCAAGCACAGCATTTTAGATGGTGTTGTCTGAACAAAATGGGAAGATGAGAAGAAACCAGCCACGGAAAATCCAAGGAAGACACTCCTGGGCAGGTAACAGCTGGAGTCCAGGTTTTATTACTCTAAGGACAATGGGAGCCACTGGAGGTTTTTGACCGTTTCTTTTCTTTTCTTTTTTTTTTTTTGAGACAGATTCTCCCTCTTGTTGCCCAGGCTGGAGTGCAATGGTGTAATATTGGCTCAATGCAACCTCTGCCTCCTGGGTTCAAGAGATTCTCCTGCCTCAGCCTCCTCAGTAGCTGGGATTACAGGCTATTCGCCACCACGCATGGCTAATTTTTGTATTTTTAGTAGAGACGGGGTTTCTCCATGTTAGTCAGGTTGGTCTCGAACTCTCGACCTCAGGTGATCTGCCCGCCTCGGCCTCCCAAAGTGCTGGGATTACAGGCGTGAGCCACCACGCCAGGCCTTGACGCTTTTAATAAATCCTCCCCCGCTGCTATGGGGGAAATGACAGAGCTTTCGAGATCAGAAGCAAAGACCTTGCGAGAAGGCTGCAACCATCCAGGTGGAGGACAGTGGCTGGGACAAGGTGTGGGCACGGGAGGGGGTAATTAATAGGCACACATCATGCAATACATTAATTATAAAGGAATAGTAAGAACAGCCTTAGAATTACTGGGAGCTTAACATATACCATGCCCTAAGCTGATTGCTTTAGTGGATTGGCTCTTTGATTTCCTGCACCAGCCCTGAGGTATTAGCATTTAAGGCATTTTACAGGTGAGAAGCCTGAGGCACCAAGAAGTAAAGGAACCCGCCCAGATTCCGCCCGCTCCCACCCCCACCACCCCGCCACCAATGGAAAGTGGTGGGGCCAGAATCAGCTGGGAAGAACTTGCTGATGAGCTGAGGCAGGTAGGGCGTGATTCGCAGGATCTGTCTGGAGTAACTGGGGGTAGGAGGAAGTGTGGAGAAGTTTGTGGGCACAGAGGGAAGTCCGGGGGAGCTGAGGGCCCGAAGACTCACCTTATAGTATCTGTTGGTCGTGTTGTTCTGGAAGAGGGTGATGCACTTGCAGTCTAGGCGCCAATAGTGCCGCTTTCTCTGCAGAGATGTTTGAAGGGTCAGGTGAACCGCCGGACTTTCCTCCCCAGTCCCCGTCCCGAGGTGCTGTTTGGGGCTCCAGGTGCCTGGAACACCACGTGCACGCCCTAACCCTAGCACCTACCCCACGACTACACGCCCTAACCCCAGCCTCGCCCCCACGTGGCCCTCTTCCTCCAGCCAAGCTCCACCCCTAACTCTAGCTCTCCTCCCCGCGGCGCCTTGCCTTTAGCCCCTCGTCCCACCCTTAAAACCAGACTCCTAATTCTAGCCCCGCCTCCAGCATGGCCCCGCCCACGCCTAGCTCCAGCCCCACCCACCTGGCCCCGCCTACTCAAGCTGAGCCGCCCCTCTTCCAACCCTCGCTCCGCCGCACCTGGCCCTCCCCGGGCCACTCACCAGCGTGTCCTTGTTGCTGTAATGAACCACCCAACCCTCCCGCAGCGTGGTGCTGGATTTCCGTGTCGTGTGTCGCACCGATTGCACCACCCTCATTAGGGGGATGTACCCCAGGGAGCTGTGGAGGAAGAGGTGAGAAGTCACATGCAGAAAATGACCATGCTGCTTGGGGCCACAGGGGGCATCTCTGGAAAGCTAGGGAGTTGGGAGAATTTTGTGTTTTGTTTTGCCAATCCCCCCCGCCCCCACCAGCCACGTCCCCAGGAGTTGTTTCTTTGCTTTTAAGGGTCTCGCTCTAGGACGGGCACAGTGGCTCACGCCTGTAATCCTAGCACTTCGGGAGGCTGAGGCAGGCGGATCACAAGGTCAAGAGATCGAGACCATCCCGGCCAACATGGTGATAACCTGTTTCTACGAAAAATACAAAAACTAGTTGGGCGTGGTGGCGCGTGCCTGCAGTCCCAGCAACTCCGGAGCCTGAGGCAGGAGAACTGCTTGAACCCAGGAGGCAGAGGCTGCAGTGAGCCAAGAGAGGGCCACTGCACTCCAGCCTGGTGAGAGCAAGACTCCCCGTCTAAAAAAAAAAAACACTCGTGTAGCTCTACCCCAGGGCCTTTGCATTTACTGTTGCCTCTGCCTGGAAACCTCTTCCCCCAGAGCCCCACAAGGCTCCTACCATCCACTCCCTTCAGCTGCCACTTCCTCAGTGAGGTCTCCTTGAATGACCCTAAGAAAGCACATCTCCCATTCTCCAACTCCTCTTGTTTTTCTTTATTACCATTACCAATATCCGATGCTATAGATGCATTTATTAGCTGTCTCCCCACTGAGACCGTCAACTCCAGGAGGGCAGACTCACCTCTTGTTCATAGTCCTGAGCTTGGAGTCAGAACACAGCAGGTGCTCATTAAATATTTTCCGATGCACCGGTGAGAGTGCCCCCTCACCCCTACACCAAGTTTGTCACCCTGTGGGGTAGGTACCTCATCACCCCAGGAGGAAATCACGGCAGCCAGGGAAGTACCTCGCAAGCGAAGTGGGAAAGCTGAGACC
This sequence comes from Plecturocebus donacophilus, assembly GCA_004027715.1. NCBI lineage: Eukaryota > Metazoa > Chordata > Mammalia > Primates > Pitheciidae > Plecturocebus > Plecturocebus donacophilus. The sequence continues at coordinate 8,177 of PVKP010011508.1, read as the reverse complement.
TGGGCTCGGCCTCCCGCGCCTGCGTGAACCACGCTGCTTCCCAGCTTTTTCAATAAACATTCACGCCACACCTAATTAGGAAGCACCTGATCTGAGCCAGCCCTGTCCTAGGCACCTGGGAGGGCAGAAAATATCCTTGCCCTCACGCACCTGAGCTCCCACTCCAGGGAAGCTGAATAAGTATGAACTCTGCAGCATTTAAAAATGTGTAGGCTGGGGGCATGGTGGCGCACACCTGTAATCCCAGCACCTTTGGGAGGCTGAGGTGGGAGGATTGCTTGAGTGCAGGAAGGAGTTCAAGACCACCCTGGGCAACATAACAAGACCCCTATCTCTAAAAAAATAAAAATAAAAAAATAAGAATAATATAGGCCAGGCGTGGTGGCTCACGCCTGTAATCCCAGCACTTTGGGAGGCCAAGGCGGGTGGATCCCTGAAGTCAGGAGTTCAACACCAGCCTGACCAACATGGTGGAACCCCGTCTCTACTAAAAATACAAAAAAAAAATTAGCCAGGTGTGGTGGTAGGCGCCTGTAGTCCCAGCTACTCGAGAGGCCGAAACAGGAGAATTGCTTGAACCTGGGAGGCGGAGCTTGCAATGAACTGACATTGCATCACTGCAATCTTGAGCTCAGGAGTCAGGAGTTCAAGACCACCCTGGGCAACATAGGGTAGTCCCTGTCTCTACAAAAATACAAAAATTAGCTGGGTGTGGGTGGCACGAGCCTGTAGTCCCAGCTGCTCAGGAGGCTAAGGTGGCAGGATCACTTGAGCCCAGGAGGTCAAGGCTGCAGTAAGTCAAGACTGCACCATTGCTCTCCAGTCTGGGTGACCGAGAGACCCTGTCTCAAAAAAAAAAATTATTTAAAAAAACTTTTAACACTTTAAAAGGTTTGCCTCAGAAACTGGGGAAATTTACAAAGATGAGGTGATGCCAGCCCACTGTAGAAAAAAGTCAATTGAGGTTCGCTGTGCAGGACGGTCTTCCCCCAGGGTCTCTTGGAGGGTTCCGGGTGTACCTCTGGGCCTTGCCTCCCTCGCCTTCCTCCTCCTCACTGGCGTGGAGCGCATTCTCCGAGTGGGAGCCTGGAATCACACCAGCGTCCTCCGACTCATCCATGAGGGTGCCCTTGTCAGCCTCGCTGAAATCCGTGGCCTCCTCCATTGGCACATCTGCAGGGACGGAGGCATCAGAGGGGCCTCCACCCAGTCCTGCCCCTCCCGCTTTCCCCCCAGCACCCCCGCCAGCCTCTCACCTCCATTGATGAGGGCCTCCCCCAGGCAGTCATTAGGGACACGGGTGGCGCAGCGTTTGTGACAGTTAAACTTGCAGTCTGGCAGGACAGGGAACAAGCGAACAGGTGAGAAGGGGAAGAGAGGTCACCTGGAAGGCCTGAACCTTGACCCCTAAGCCCCAGGCTCAAAACAGTCTACTCTTGCTGCCTTGGTCAGAACACTGGCTGCCCCTTTCCTGGTCATTTTCCCACACTGAGCCACAGTGGGAGGGGATCCTACATTGAGCCGAGCTATGGCGGGGGATCTTGATTAAGTGGGAGGGCTAGACTCAAAATCCCGACAGCTGCTGGGCTTGGTGGCTCCCGCCTGCAATCTCAGTACTTTGTTGTTTTTTTTTTAGATGGGATTTCACCATATTTGTCAGGCTGGTCTTGAACTCCTGACCTCAGGTGATCCGCCCGCCTCAGGCTCCCAAAGTGCTAGGATTACAGGCGTGAGCCACCGCACCCGGCTAATCTCAGTACTTTGGGAGGGGGGCAAGTGGATCATCTGAGGTCAGGAGTTCGAGACCATCTCGGCCTACATAGTGAAACCTCATCTGTACTAAAAATATAAAAATTAGCCGGGTGTGGTGGCAGGTGCCTGTAGTCCCAGCTACTTGGGACGCTAAGACAAAATAACTTGAACCCGGGAGGTAGAGGTTGCAGTGACCCAAGATCGCCCCACTGTACTCCAGCCTCAAAGCACGATTCCATCTAAAAGAAAAACAAACGCTACAACTAAATGTGCTAACACCAAGTTTCCATGAATCTAGACTCCAATTCCAGAATGTAATTGGTTCTTTATTTTATTTATTTATTTTGAGACAGGGTTTCGATCTTGTTGCCCAGGCTGGAGTGCAATGGCTCAATCTTAGCTCACTGCAACCTCCACCTCCCAGGTTCAAGGGATTCTCCTGCTTCAGCCTCCCGAGTAGCTGGGACTACAGGGGTGCCCCACCATGCTCAACTAATTTTTTTGTATTTAGTAGAGATGGGGTTTCACCATGTGGTTGTTTAGGCTGGTCTTGAACTCCTGACCGCAGGTGATCCACCTGCCTCGGCCTCCCAAAGTGCTGGGATTATAGGCGTGAGCCACCACACCTGGCCTGTGTGTGTGTGTGTGTGTATGTGTAATTAATTCTAATGTGCTGTGACTCTAGACTTTGAATACCCTAGGGCTGGGTTCCTCAACCCTTAACACCACTAACACAGTACCCAGGATAGTTCCTTGTTTTAGGGTACTTGCTCTGTGTACTGTAGGATGTTTAATTTCATCTCTGACCTCTACATACCGGATGCCAGTAGCACTATCCCAGTATAACGAACAAAACCATCTCCAACCCCTGCCGAACATTCCCTAGAAGCAAAACTGTCCCTGGTTGAGAACCATTGCTATAGACTTCAACGTTTCCATGGTTCTAGGGATACTACACATCACACATTCTAGAGTTTACTAAAAACCTATTTTATAAAGCTTCTATGATTCTATATTTCTTTGTGTTTTTTTTTTTGAGAAACAGTCTGGCTCTGTCACCCAGACTAGAGAGTGCAATGGCACAATCTTGGCTTGTTACCATCTCTGCCTCCCAGGCTCAAGCGATCCTCCCACCTCAGCCTCCTGAGTAGCTGAAGCTACAGGCACACACTACCACGCCCAGCTAATTTTCCGTATTTTTTGTAGAGACTGGGTCTTTCCGTGTTGCACATGCTGATTTTGAACTCCTGGGCTCAAGCAATCCACTCACCTCAGCCTCTCAAAGTGCAGGATTATAGGTGTGAGCCGCTGGCCCTGGCCTGACTCTATTTCTAGGGCTTCAGAGTTTGGTGTTGAAGTTTCTAGACGTCTAGACAGCTAGGATTCGACATTTGTAAGACTCTTTAATGTCCAGGATTTTAGGATTTTCTATATCTCAACTCTAAAATTGGGACAGTCTACAGTTCTACAGTTCTAGACTTCTCTACCTCAGCATCTGCAGATCCCAAGGTTCTAGGATTCTATATATCTAAGATTCTAGAATTTGATGTTCTATGCCTCTTTAGCTCTAGACTTCTAAGATTCTAGAATTCGATTGTTCCAATATATTCTTGAGTTGGATGTTTCTAAGTTTATCCTAGACTTCTGAGGTTCTAAAATTATTCTTATTATTTGAGACAAGGTCTTGCTCTGGCACCCAGGTTGGAGTGCAGTGGCACAATCACGGCTCACTGCAGCCTCAACCTCCTGGGCTCAAGCAATCCTCCTCAGAGTCCCAAGTAGCTGGGACCACGGATGCATGCTGCCACACCTGGCTACTTTTTAGGGTTTTTTTGTTTTTATAGAGACAGGGTTTCACTGTGTTCCCCAGAGTGGTCTTAAACTCCTGAGCTCAGGTGATCCACCTACCTTGGCCTCCCAAAGTGCTGCAGTTACATGCATGAGCCCCACACCTGGCTGGATTCTGAATTTGATAGTTCAAAGTTCTGGGAGTCGAGAATTTCCAGGATTCTAGGTTACAGTGATTTTAACCTTATATGATTCTAGATGTCTAAGACTCTCAAATTTGATGCTCCTATGTTCCTATTATCCTCAAACCCTGTAGTTACAAAATTATAATGTTCTGAGAATCTAAAACTTGGGAGATCTAAGATGTGTAGTCTAAAGTTCTGTAGTTATTTTAGCTGAATTCTATCATTCAGAATTCTTAAATCCTATGGTTCTGATTCTAGAATTCTCAGATTCTACAGCGTTAGAATTCCATGCTAAGCGCTTTATGAATCTAGGATTCCAGGGTTCTAAAGACTGAGGTTCAATTGGGTGCGGTGGCTCACACCTATAATCCCAGCACTTTGGGGGGCCGAGGCAGGAGGATTGCTTGAGCCCAGGAGTTCAAGACCAGCCTGGACACTATAGCGATACCTTCTCTCTACGAAAAATTTAAAAAGTAGCTGGGTGTGATGGCACCTCCTGTAGTCCTAGCTACTCGGGAGGCTCAGGCAGGAGGATCATTTGAGCTCAAGAGGTTGAAGCTGCAGTGAGCTGTGACTGCGGGACTGCACTCCAGCCTGGGTGACAGAGTAATACCCTGTCTCCAAAAAAATTAAAAAAACACAAACACATACACACACACACACACACACACACACACCCCAACTGAAGTTCCAGGATTCCAGAATTCCAAAGGTCCCAGAATGCCAGGATTCAGGGCTCTCCCCTTCTGAGGCCCTGGGCTCCTAAGGCTCAGAATACCTGGCTTGAGATCCTCAAGAAGGGACCCTGCCCCGCCTAGGTCCCTTCTTGAGTAGCTCTAGTCCCTCCACCCAATCTCCCACCTGGTCCTGTTCCCCGACCCCCAGGATGATCTCCGCCACAAGCCCGGGTTGGGGCTGGGGGCAGGCTCTGACCCTATCTATCCTCCCCAGCCGGCAGGCTAACCTTTGCATTGCAGGCCCTGTCGGAAGAGGCCCTTGAGGAGTTTCTTGCAAGCCTGGCAAACGGTGGGCCGTGTGTAGCTGTGGATGAGGAAGGTGTGTGGCACCTTGACCTTGGAGAGCAGCATCTTGTCCAACTCAATAGGGCGGCCCGTGTAGGATGAGGCAGAAGAGGAGGAAGAGGATGATGGGGGGCGGCGAGGCAGGAGATCGGTGGTGCTACGGCTCTGTCACCCGCAAGAATGGAAGGAACACATCAGTACGTTGTCCCCAGGCCTGGGCCCTGTTATCTCCCCCACAGCCACCAACCCGTTTCATCCCCCACCCCCTCACCAGCTCATCAGCCGTGCAGGGCAGGGACTCGGAGGTGCCGAGGCGCACGGAGTGACCACTGGCCAGAGACGTGGACGACAGGCGCCGCTTGCGGGCCCCGCTGCAGTTGTTCGGGATGCTGAAGGCGCAGCGCTTGTGGTAGTTCAGCCCGCAGCCTGTAGGGGCGCCAGAGAGTAGGAGACTTGGCGTCTGCCCCTCCCAGGTCTCTTCTGGAGAAGCTCTGCTCTCTCCACCCAGTCTCCCACCTGGTCCTGTCCCTCACCCCCCAGCACAATGTCCTCCAAAAGGCACTACTACCCGTAAGTCCACCAGCCCCCTCCCCTAAGGCCCGGCCCTCCTTAGAGCTCCGCCCCAAGTTCCAGCTTGTAGCCCCCACCATCACCCCATATGTCACTCGGCCCCTGCACACGCCCCACACCCCACGTTTTCCCACTCCAACAAGGGACACCTCAAAGGTCCCTGCCAAAGCTCCACCCCTAGTTCTGGCTTGTAGCCCCGCCATCACCCCCTCTGTCCACCAGTTGCTGAACACGCCTTGCACCCCACCTTTTCCCACTGCAGCAAGGGACACCTCAAAAGTCCCCTCCAAAGCTGTGACCCAGCTCCAATCCTCTATGGTAAGCACCTCCTTCCAGTCCTCCCCAAAACTCCTGAACATCTCCCTGGAGACACCTGTTCCCCCTTCTAGCCCTGACCTTCCTTTTTCTGAGGCTCCTCTGGTTTCCCCTCTTTCCTCAGTCCCAACTTTCCAAGAGAAAATCCTCTCCTCACCCCCACCCCTAGGTCACCATCGTCCCCTCCAGGTCTGCTCACCGCCCCCCGACACCCCACTTTCTTTAATGTAGACCTGGAATCCAGGAGATCCCTAAGTAGTGTGATTAAATCTTAGTAGTGTCACTCATGGTGGCTCACGCCTGTAATCCCAGCACTTTCAGAGGCCAAGCGGGGAGGATCACTTGAGGTCAGGAGTTCAAGACCAGGCTGGCCAACATAGCAAAACCCCATCTCTACTAAAAATGTAAAACTTAGCTGGGCAAGGTGGCACACACCTGTAGTCCCAGCTACTCAGGAGGCTGAGCCAGGAGAATCATTTGAACCTGGGAGGCAAAGGTTGCAGTGAGCCGAGATGGCGCCACTGCACTCCTGCCTGGGCGACAGAGAGAGACTCTGTCTCAAAGCAAACAAAAAAATCAAAAAACAAAAAAAGAATTTTCAGTTGTACTTAGGTTCACTGTACCATACTAGGCAGAAGTATGACTTGTTATTATCTTTATTTTACTTTGTAGAGACAGGATCTCCCTGTATCCCAGGCTGGAGCACAATGGCACAATCATAGCTCACTGCAGCCTTCAACTCCTGGGCTCAAGCAATCCTTCTGCCTCAGCCTTCTGAGTAGCTGGAACCACAGGCGAGTGCCACCATGCCCGGATAATTATTTATTTTTGGTAGAGATAGGGTCTCGCTGCATTGCCCAGGCTGGTCTCGAACTCCTGGGCTCGTGATCCTCCCACCTCAGCCTCCCAAAGTGTTGGGGTTACAGGTGTGAGCCACTGTGCCTGCCTGTTTTATCTTTTAAAATCCTCATCCATGGAGAAATCAGCTCAAGTCGTCATTTCTCACTGGACCTCCTGCACGCGTGCTCTAATACATCTCCAGTAATTCCAGATGATTCTAGGATTGCTTTCCATTCTGGAGGGAAGGGTTTGCCTCCAGCTTTTGCACACCCTTCTGGTACCCGCCCACTCTGGGTTTTCCAGCTCCATACTTCATTGTAGGCACTGTCTTGGCCGCAGGCTGTCATTGCAAAGGCAAGCTTGGAGAACCATGTCCCTGCAAGAAGAGCTTCCGCAGGGCAAATGGTCTTCGCATACAGAAACCATTTCCCAGTGTTGGCCTTGAATCGCTCATAGGCTTCCCAGAATTTCAGAATCTGTAACTCCCAGAATGAGTCTCTGGATATAGTTAAACTCCCGTCGGAATGCAGTCATTTGGGCCTCTCTTGACACCACAGGAACTGGGACCATCATCTGTGATGCGGCCTGTGAAGTCTGTGCTGAGAACCCATTAGGACTGGATGACACCGGGGCTATACCACGACAAAGACTGGATATGCTGAGACCGAGAGAGTTGGATAAGGTGTGTGGACGATGGCAATATTTTTAAGAGCTATGAATGCACTCGATCAGTTTCTCCAGGTCTAGAGTCCTTAAATAATACAAGTACACTTAGGACTGCATGATGCTCTGAAACATAGGATATTGGAGAATCTGTATTTCTTTTTTCTTTTTTTCTTTTTTTTTGAGGTGGAGTCTTGCCCTGTTTTCCAGGCTGTAGTGCAGCGGCACAATCTCTGCTCACTGCAACCTCCGCCTCTCAGGTTCAAACGATTCTCCTGCCTTAGCCTCCCGAGTAGCTGCGATTACAGACGCCAGCCAACATGCCCAGCTAAGTTTTGTATTTTTAGTAGAGACAGGGTTTTACCATGTTGGCCAGGCTGGTCTCGAACTCCTGACCCCATGATCTGCCTGCCTCACCTCCCAAAGTGCTGGGATTATAGGCATAAGCCACCACGCCTGGCCCAGAATCTGGATTTCTGTACAAGCATGGCAGCCATGGAGCTGGAGATGCTATCTCAGACCTAATACCCAATGGAACATCAGAGAATATGCCTCTAATGGCAGGGCACATGGCATAAAAATGGAGGTGCATGGGGCCGGGCGCAGTGGTTTATGCCTGTAATCCCAGCACTTGGGAAGGCTGAGGCGGGTGGTTTACTTGAGGACAGGAGTTCAAGACCAGCCTGGCCAACATGGTGAAACCCTGTCTCCACTAAAAATACAAAAATTAGCCAGGCAAGGTGGCTCATGCCTGTAATCCCAGCACTTTGGGAGGCTGAGGCAAGCAGATCACAAGGTCAGGAGTTTGAGACCAGCCTGACTAACAAGGTGAAACCCCATCTCTACTTAAAATACAAAAAAATTAGCTGGGCGTGGTGGCGCATGCGTACAATCCCAGCTGCTCAGGAGGCTGAGGCAGGAGAATCGCTTGAACCTGGGAGGCGGAGGTTGCAGTGAGCCGAGATCATCCCATTGCACTCCAGCCTGGGTGACAGAGTGAGACTCCATCTCAAACAAACAAAGACATAAAAATACAAAAACT